>JAVQKG010189168.1:0-13806 GCA_036025885.1 Hypseleotris bucephala
CATTTTAGTGAGTTATTAATATGTTACTATGGTCTTAAAAGTACTATGCAAGTAATCTCCATATACTCTCACTAAAACCTCTTTACTGATAGACTGCAAAATCATGAGTCAGGCACTAATGGTTTTAAAATGTGAAATGGTATAATTTATGAAGGCGTGAATCTTTAAAAATTTCTCTGCCTAATTGGACTAATTAAATGTACTTTTAGGAGTTGGTTAAATGGTGAGCATTGGAGCCTTGCTTGCTTTTGGTTAATGAATATGTAATTACACTAGTTCAGCCTTTTAAAAACTAAAGACTCAATTAAACTGTAGGGCCAAGGCAGCAAAAAATGACAAGATGTAGTAAAAGAGAGAAAAGCGATACGGAAACGTCTCAATGTGAGTATTTGGTCTGTTTTTTCTCATAAATACTATAGTGACATATCCAGACTTAATTTACAAATGTTGTATTAAATAATTTAAATGAACTCTTACCCCTTAAACTGGCTTCATATTGGAGCTGACACTCCTGGTGGAGCAGGGTCTACAAAGATGAATAGATACAAAAAGATTAAGACAATGAATACACATGTTTATTTAATAAAACTATCTTTTATCAAACCACCAGACCATAATATTAATATTAGGCCAATTTTCCTCAGCAACAACCTATGGCAACCTACCTACCTACTTTGAGTAGGCTACAGTTGTCCCAAAAATATAGCATGTTGAAGATTCATAGCCCACTATAAAATAACACCATCTTCTTATTACTGTAGACCTATTTCCTTACCTTACTGTATTCTTATATTGCTTCACTATCAATTTTATGTAGAAAAACAAAAAATGTTTGAGTTATCAAATCATGCGGAAGAAAAGATTAAAATTAGGAGAAAATTGCATCATGGCAAAAGTAGTCCTTTAATCGCCAACTTCAACATAGCTAACCCAGCTAAACAAAACAGATTTGTATCGATTGCAAACATAAATTGAGGTTTACATTGAAACATTTGAGCTTTTTTACATTCCTAATCTAATCCGACTCTAGACTACACTCAATAAAATGGATTTGGCGACATATGGTGGACGGCTATAGGCCATGGACACACAGCCAACATGTGAGAGTATATCATGGCTTAAATTTAGTTTGAAAACAATACTTTTTTGTGGGCTTTACGTAAAATTACGTTGTAAGCCAAGTAGCCCATTTAAATGTACAGGGAAATAATGTAAGATAAGTATACAAAAATGTGTTTACTGGGTTTATGCGACCTACTTATGTATACTTTGGTTACGGTAAATAAAGATGAAACGTGGACCTCTATGCAGACAGCTGATCGTGTGGAGGGTACAGCGCAGCTGTTCTGTACTGCCCTGCTCAGTTTCAAATAAGGGCAAGGTAAAAATGGCACCCTTTGACATGACAGCAATAGCGTCTAAAAACAGAACTGACACCAACAAGATAGTAGCCAGCACCAGCTAGGACGAGAGCAACAGGCCTGTAACTTTTGGGAACACAGCTGATTTTGTCTTCGTTTTTAGGTTTTTGCCAGTGTTTTTACGCTGGTTTTAGAAGGTGTCCACCATGAATACGATGGAGAACTTGGAAAAACAGCTGATTTGTCCAATATGTCTGGAAATGTTTTCAAAGCCTGTGGTCATCTTGCCTTGCCAACATAACCTGTGCAGAAAATGTGCAAATGACGTTTTTCAGGTAAGAATCTGCTTACAAAGTAGCTTACTTTAGTTCAAATGACCTGGTTTATTAGACTTTTATTGTTTGTCAATAGGCCACTATGTTGCAATAGCCCTCTTTTTGTAGGCTATAGATTGAGTAAGCTATTGGTAGCCAATATATAGGTATAAACATTGCTGTTTGGGACAACTTGACCTGTTTTGTATGATTTATTACTGTTAATGAACACAAATATGCCATTCTTTTCAATGTCACTTTCATGTCTGTGAGTCAGCATGATTGCACACAGGATTGACATGATAGAAGTTTGGGCCTCAACACTTTTAATAGGCTATGTGTAAACAAAGGTCCTCAGCCATTGAAAACAATAATATTTGACAACTCAATGTTTGCCGTTAAAAACCAAGACTAAACTATATGTGTAAAGCTACAGTAAGGATGAGCTCTAAATCTAAGCATGGTCTAAACCAGGTCACAGATGTTTTGGTGGATTGATCCTGTCCCCTCCCTCATAAACTTTTCTTGGATCTGAGTATTTATAGTAATCTGTGTACTAGGCCTATGCTTTGTGTTTGTATGTCTTGAACTCTTACATACTGTAACATCCAGGGCATTTGGTTATAGTTGACGATTGCCGTGTTTTTCAATGTTATTGAGCCGGGGTTCACCATTTAGTTGAGTCTCAGAGCACACCAGTGGCCTAAAATATTACCAAAAGGCCCAATGTTTCATATTATCTGATGACAATATACATCTGCATTATTAACAGGAAAGTGCATTAATGTACCCATCCTGTTCCCAAATTCACTTTACACAATTCCAGTATTTTCAGGAAAAGAAAGAAGTCAAATTGGATAATGGCACAATCTCTTGCGGCACACTAAATGAAAATCAAGAGGCTAGAGTTGTAACTGTAACATCACTACAACATATGACATGATGTTTTAGGCTTCAAACCCATATCTTCCGACGACAAGGGCTGGAACGTTGACGTCTGGCGGCCGCTTCCGGTGTCCGTCCTGTCGACATGAGGTGGTGCTGGACAGACATGGCGTTTACGGACTGCAGAGGAACCTGTTGGTTGAAAATATTATAGATATGTTCAAGCAGCAGGAGTCCAGTAGGTGAGTCGTTTCACACATTAACAAAACATGTCCTTGATTTGTCTTATAGATCCAGAAAGTTAAAGAGTTCACTTGGTTTGTTTATAGTACTGTATGTAGTGACTTGTATGTTCTTTTAGTTGTGATGGATGAGAGTGGCCTTGGTACCTCTGTTGATTCATAGATGCAATGTATTGTACAGATATTACGTAAAGAAAGGGACTATTTTGAGGATGAGCGTTATGCACTTTTCTTTCATCAAGAAATTGTACGTTACCATGGGAGTCTAAGATTGTGACATGAAGATAAGCAAAAAAGTTTCAGTGTACTGTCAAAGGATGTCTTCATACAATCATCTCAACACAACAGAAATACTTATTTACACAGTATGGTAGCAACACATTGATTACATTGCTGACATTATGTTTGAACATGGCGAGGTGTAAGTGATGGATCGTCAATACAGAACTGAGCACCTTTGGCTTTATCAAAGTGACATCGTGCATCAGATTAACATGTACTGACAGGTATGAGTGGACACTTAAGTGTCTTTCTTTGAACAGCACGAATCCAGAGCCGGTGAAGAAGGAGGAGATGCCCATGTGTGAGGTTCACCTGGAAGAAAAGATTAATATTTACTGTGTGACCCACGGTGTTCCCACATGCTCCATGTGTAAAGTCTTTGGAGCACACAAAGACTGTGAGGTGGCCCCTATCACAAGTATTTATCAGACCAAAAAGGTGAGTCGACACATAAAGAGAAAAGGTGTTTGTGGTTGATATTATTGTCTAAAAAGTGACATCAGTGAGTAGTAGAGTAAGTAGTGTGTGTACGGTTGTGATGTGACAAACAGACTATCAGTACTTGTAATGTGCATGGCATATATGCATAAAACATAAAATATGTAAATGTAAATGTCACGACATTCATACATGTCAATTGCCTTGTTTGTGGTCCACAGACAGAGCTCAGTGATGGCATTGCTGCGATGGTGGGTAATAATGACCGGATGCAGGGCATCATCAGTCAGCTGGAGGAGGCCTGTCGCGTGATAGAGGTCAGTGTGGAACAGCAGGCCTCTACTTGTACATGCGGCTACACCTGCACTACATACATGTAGAGCCTTTAACTGTCTATAGATCATTATAGCTTAGCCCTGTGTAAGTGATGGTGCCACTGCCCCATATGTATCTGCTAAGTAGTAGTCTTCTCCTACATTAGTCAATGTACACAGCATCCATGAAACATGAATTATATAATATGCTTTTTACTCATTCATTGTTGGGGTTATATGTGGTGTAAGCTCTCTTGTCACACACAGAAATAATAAATTATGTATTCAAGCTAATGTTCCTCGTGTGAACAGGAGAACAGCCGCAGGCAAAAGACTTTGGTGTGTGAGAGGTTTGACCAGTTGTATGTGATCCTGGAGGGGAAGAAGAGGGAGATGAGTCAGAAGGTGACAGCAGAACAAGACGAGAAAGTAAATTATATCCGCGGACTCACCGGGAAGTACGGAGACCATCTGGAGGAGAGCTGTAAGATTGTGGAGACAGGCATCCAGACTATGGAGGAGCAGGAGATGGCTGCTTTTCTGCAGGTTAAACCCATCCATTTGTTTATAGTTGTTTGCACTACCATCGGAATATTGATCTGTTTAATAATTATTGTCTGTTTTTGGTAGACCACAAAGCCTCTCCTCCAGAAGTAAGTTAATCACAATAGCTATGTTTTGAATAATTGCCTTAAAAGCCTTAACCTCAAGCATAACGCATTAACCAGGTCAAACCCAAGTCTAAACAACTATTCAACCACCTCCAAACAAGGACTAATCCAGGACTAAACCATGTCATAAATTAACAGTGAATGAACACAGTCTAAATCAGGTCAAAACCTAGCATGAAACTGTTTTTCTCAGCTTATTGTCTCAGCTTATAATGGTCAGCGATGTTGAGTAAGAATAATTTTGTCACATCCAGTCATCATCAAGTTCATCCTGAAAAAAAATTTTAATCTCAGTCATTTTATATGTACACTGGACGCAGTTTAGCTCAGTCGGTATAATGTGTGGCCCATATGCAGAGCTTACAAGCTCTCGTGCTGTGGGTTTGAGTTTGGTCTCAAATAGTTTGCCAAATGTCACTCCTGAGATATTACTGTCCTATGAAATATAGCCATAAAGGGTCAGAAAAGATGTTTGACTGTAAAAAGTTAACACACTAAACCAGGGGTGTCTAAGCGTTTTTCATTTGTGTGAAAATGTTCAAGTGCCAACAGTCTGCCGAATCTTACATATGTGATTAATGAGTGTATAATTTCTATAGACTAACCAAACCATGATAGTTTATTTTCATTAATGCCTCTCATATAAGCCCAACTGAAACTGTGCAAGTAATGCAGTTTAACCTAATATAATTTAAAAAATCAGGCTAAAAATGTAATTCTGTAACCAAACACGAGACAAAATACAAAAGTACATGCAGGTTTAGTGAAATGCAGGGAAATGAAGGGCCATTAACAATGCATGTTTTTTTATGCAAAAGGGCTATGTAAAATCTACAGATAAAGACAAGCAGGCCAGGGCCACATTGTTACACAAACTGTGACTGACATATTGAAGTGTAATTGTGTGAAGTGTCGCAAATAACTATCATTATCCCCAAAATAAGTCATTGAACGTGGAGTGCATTGAGACTGATAGTATTTATTCAGCGGTTTGATGCCTCATGACTGACCCTAATTGCACCATCCCATTCCCTGTTAGGATCGCAGAGGCTTCAAGTATAGCCCACTTGGATAAGGTTGAGCGGGGCTACGAGGACATGTCTCATTTTAACGTCGACTTCACAAGAGAACGCAAGGCTCTACAAAGCATTAACTTTGCACAAGGTAAAAAAAAAAAGATAACAATTGCTCTATTTTTCTCATTATTACCGTTTTTAGATGTATCTGTAATTATATCTATTATATATTCTCCTGTCTGGGTCACTGCAGATGATGATGACGATGAAGAGGATGATGAAGGTGAGGATGAAGAGTCACCAGAAGCAGAGACAGCGACACAAGGCGGCACAGTCAAGAGCCCTGCTTCCACTTAGCTGCACATCCTCACAGGAGTGCAATGGTGGTGACTTCAGGTTGTGACTAACTGGGAAACTATAATGAGGCAAGATTTGTGCAATTTGTAATTTGTGGGTTAGCTCAAAGTTTTAATTCCACCCCATCTAGTTTGTCTTGTTGACTCTCTTTAGATGTTTTAGTTTTCCTTTTTTGTGCGTGATTTTATTGACAGACTATAAGACGTTAATGGCCAAATTGTAGTTTCTTTCGTCTAGCTGACCTTCTAACACCTTTTTGTTACCACATTTAGTTGGGCCGCAGGTTGTCCTTCACATACTGTATACTTTTTACAACTTATAGATCTTTATGAGTTGGAAAAATGTGTCAAAGCCTGGCACTGTGACATTTCATAAACCATTTTTTATGTCATCCTCAGCAAAAATAGATATGAATAATGTTTTGTTTTGTTTTATATTGTATACTTATAATCCTGAACTCTCAGTTTTGTTACAATTGCAATGTATGTGGAAGAAGTACATGCAAATTATAGATAAAAGAAATCACTAGTTACTTGTGGTGGTTTCTTTAACATTATTGAAAATGTTTCCCAATGTTTTTGTTTAGAGCGCCGTAATATTTGAAAAATAAGAAATATGTGTTTAATATATTGGGTTTTGCAATAGCAATATGAATGGCGACATTTAGGAATGCTTGTTTGACATATAGTTGTAACTTCAACTTAATTTCTAAGAAATAGACAACTCTGGATTTACTAGCCAGTAGCCAAACTGTAAGGGTGTTAGTCAAAACTTAAGTGCGGAACCAGGACTAATCCGGACTTTTTCATATTGTGATAGTTTGCGATCAATCAATCATACACTTGTTATGAATAGTGCAACTCTAGCTATCATGTCTTGAATCTGTAATCCTTATACTTCTTACTGTCTGCTTTAGTCTCACCTTGTTGTGAATCTATTGAGTCCCATCTACTGTAATTATTGTACCACATCCTTCAGTGACTTGGATCCTTTGGCTTTACAAACGGCTCAGTGCTGCGCTAAGCCCCAAGGTGCTAAGTGGGCCAAACAGAATAGGATGACTCACTTCCACTGCTTCTATTTAGTTTACCCTGAGACCATGGGTCAAGGATCAGCACAGTTTGCACATAGCCTGTGTATTTTACTGTCATTAGTAACAAATGGTGCACCTTTCATAGCCGTCACTGGTTGTGTCTGCTTGTGTTGGTTAATGATGATTGGGTCTTCATGATTAAGGCTGACTAGTGTAAAGGGTGCAAGATTAAGAAAGATACATCATGTCTTGGCTCCAGAGCAATGCCATGGTTACGCTATTTATATGAGATATTTGTATTCAAGAGGACAAACATCTTTTCTATAAATCAATATAAGCAAGGTCACAAATATAGCATTCATTCTCTGGTAAATTACTTGCTGACTGCTATTAGTTTATTTTGAGCATGTTATAAATTGCTCAGTAGTTGATTGAGGATTTTATTGATCCATAAGTAAGGATTTGCACAGAGAAATTGTAAGCATTCCTTTTCATTTTTATTAAAAAATATATATATATATGACGTTTTCTTGCACAACAGAAAATGACTGGTTGCACATAAGTTTATTAACAAATGAATATCATAAATACAGTGATTCATAATAATCTAAAACAAAATTAAAAATTATTATATGCAACTCAATTCCAAAACCATAAGTATTTCATCTCAAATATGAAGAATATGTGAGATTCTACAGATTTGACACAAACATTTAAAATGGTAAGGTACAATCGGATTTGGACGAGCCGCGCCCGTATCTGTTCAGGTTAAAGCTTTATATAAACAATAAAGTGATGAAGCAGCACTATATTGTACAGAGCGTATTTTGTGCTGATGGTCAGAATGGAAAAAAATAATAAATAAAATGGAAGGGAGATCTTTGGCGCGTGGAGAGAGCGGTCTTCACTTTCCGAACAGCTCCATCATTCTCCTGTTGTTTTGCGCCTGTTGGGCCAGCTGCTCCGCCTTGGACATCTCCATCATCTCCCGCAGCAAGTGGAAGGTCAGATCCAGGGAGATCGGCGGGTCCTCGGACCTCCTGCCCCGTTCCATGGACTCATCCCCGCGGTCAGCTAAGTCACCTATGAGCGCCCTGATGTTGCCAACTTTGCCCTGTAAGAGACGCCTCGTCAGCTGGAGTTGCAGTGCTCTGTTGAAGATGGAGGCGGGTCCGACGGGATACATTGAGGACGAAGACGATGGGAAAGAGTTCGAGTCCCCGTTGCCCAGCCGGATGAAATACTCCTCCCCGAGCCGCTCCAAGATGGGACCAGATTGCTGCTGCTGGGAGCTCTGTGCAGCGGGGACGCGCAGGGCACTGCCAGGGCTCTCAATAGCCCGACATTCGTGGCGCGGTAAAAAGGCAACTAGCAGAATCACGGTGGTTCCGAGTAAATTGAGCTTCATGTCAGGATTTCAACAGGAATCTGAGACACACAAAAAAAACGCATTAAAGTCGTGCAAAAATCCCCTGATGTGGATAGTTCTATGCGCACAGGAGAATTTACGCACATCAAAAGAGTCACCCTGTTAATAAAACATCAGTAAACACACAGTGAAAGTCAGTGGGTGGGCAATTGCCTATTTAAAACTTTGCATTATTACTCCAAATGTGTTTCAATACAAATCTGAGGAGTGAATTCAGCTCGTGGTGTGCGTAATGTTTGCGCGTAAAGACACTTTTGGATTCATAAATGACTTAATGAAAGAACCAATGAAGTATTTCATATCAGTGTTATAGTGATGCTGCAGCTGCAGCAGCGCCTCAAAAGATCAGAATAAAACATTCAATAGACTAATATGAACTAAATAACATATGAACTAAATAAAATAAAAGGAAAATAAAGGGATGAAAAGACACAAGATCTGATCTGAATGGAGTAAAACGCGCTGAAAACATTGAGAAGATTTGAAACTGTGTTCAACATTAGAGTTAATACCTTAAATGTTGAGGAGGTCCGGATCAGCTGTTGGTGTTGCCAGGTGTTTGGTGAAGTGTCTTCCTCCTTCCTTTGCTCCGCCAAGAAACAAGTACAGCTTTAGTTCCTTAAAGAGAAGATGCTGAATGGACTTATATAGCCAAGCTCAGTATAAGTGTCGCGCTCCAAAGTGAGATTGAGTCTGCGCGTTCTCGCTCGGGTGTAATGTGAATGGACGCCTCTGACAAAGTGCTTTAGTTTAGATGAGATGAGTCATATGTGAGCGTGCGTGCGCGCGCACGCCTGTCTGTGCGCTTTCAGAAATGGCCTATAGGTGCCACACCTGACATTTTCACTTGAATGGCTTAGTAAAAGTGATTGCAGGGGTTTATGGGGTTTTAAAAAGAAAGATGGCCAACTAAACTGTGGAAGGACGACCCTTAACTAAAAATACATTTCAATCAAGCTTTTGGGAATATGGTGTTCAGAGCCAAATAAATCACCCCGACACTGGGAAGGAGAAGATGTGAGGGAAAAGTTGCATATAAAATTTTAGGCTACAGCTTATTTAAATTCTAAAGACTGGGTTATTAACTCAGGGTACTAGTTAAATAATGATGCAAGGTCATTTTAAGTTTAAGTATTTTCTATAGTTTTGCAGTATGGTACAACAAGTATATCAAAGTTTCTTAAATGTTTGCTTTATGGCCTGTGGTGCATATTGAAGCTGTGCATCTGTAAACACCTCAGAACTCAGAGCATTGTCTCACAGTGATTCATTGCTGCTGCACATGTTTACGTCACAGGCTCTGGCACCGGGCGCCTCACCACTTCAGAAGTAGGTGCAAACAGTCTCCTTCACGCGACAAACCCTAGAATCATAAACACGTGATAAAAAATACAACCTGTCTCTTTCAAAACATTACCTCCTGCAGAGCCAAATGGGGCAGGCTATTTATAGAAACACTGCATTGAGAAAATATCTAAAGATGACACAAAATGATGGCTATCCTTCAAGGCTCTGACTCAAATAAGTTTGGGCAAATTGACCTGTGGTGTGCAGACCTTTAGAATTGTCATGAGAGTGTCACTGGTCATATCAGAAAAACAGCAGGTTAGCGTCAAATGGCAAATGACCCTATTCCACATTTGTTAAATTTAGATACATTTGCATTGGGAAGGTAAATCTGGAAGCAGTCCTTGAGTTAAGTTTTGCACTCAACTTTCTTGACAGAAAACCTCCCCTTAATGAAATAAAACTATTCCTATTACGTGCCAAGACTAAATTTATCATATTCAGACACTCAGCGCACCGCACAGTGAGTTACAGATGTATTTGCAGAGGTCAAATTGACTGGGGACATATCGTGCACACAAGTAACGAAAAACAAATTTGAGAAACAGGCGTTGAGAAAATCTAAATTTGTGAATGTACTGCATGGATTCCTATCTCCGGAGCATCTGCCATCTTTCCAAATTTATACGTTAAGCTCATGACAGATCTTTAGCGGTTTGGGCACAAATTGGAGGCAGTGTGAAATAGTTTTACCAGGAGCGTTTTCTACTTTGTTGCTCTTCATTGGTCACTGCAGCTCCAGGGCTAAGTTGTCAGGTTCCATCACCAGAAACACATGTTGCCTGACACAAATAGCTAACATCCTGCAATTTGGAAGTGACTGCTCTTGGTCAACTCATGTCACCTCATTTTCAAATCACTGTCCCTCACTCGGAAAGAAATCCTCTGTTGTGACGCCACGCCGGAACAGAACCGATTAAACAAAGGGCTAGATTATTGTGTATTTATCTATTGGAGATAAAGCATCATTAGTTTGGATTATCTGCCCTGGGAAAGTGGGATGGTAACACTTATGGCAGTGTATACAATGTGTTTGAACAAAAAAATTTCATTCATCATTTTCCACACACAGTATCCTGCCAGCCACTATGGGCCTTAGACGGGGTGCACCCTGGACAGTCAGTTAGTTGCAGGACTTACACAAAGACATACACAGGTCGACATGCATTCACTCAACAACACAAGGATGTCTTTGGACAGTAAGAAGACACTAAGAGGGAAAGCATGGTAACCCAGGGAGGACGTGCAGGCTCCACTTAGGGTATTGACAGCCTCTTTGCCAGGAGGAAGGGGTACTAATATGCTACTTTAATTGCACCATAAAAATCATTCTATTATTTAAAAAGCACAAAATGAACACAATAATCAAACACAAAAATGCAGAGACCTTCTTGACTAGACTTTTTGTAACTTTTTATTCAGATCACTTACGTCTATGTTGTGCTTTGGTGCCTGAGCAGCTCTTGAGAGGATTGAGATCAGCTCGGAGTGAAAGCAATGAGCATGAGTAATAACACTTATCACTCTATTAAACCTCAGATCTCCGAAAACATAAGATCCGGGACACTTTTAAAATTCAAAAGTCAAGCACACATAGTCCCCATGGCAACATCTCAAGTTAATTGATCATTTGCCTTTCTAATAACATTCGGCTAAAATTAAGAACAAGTGCTTCTTTCCCCTAACACTCCCCTGTCTTCAAGCCTTTACTCAAACTGTTTTTACTAATACTGGCATGTTGTGCTTGACTTTGTGGGACTCAATTGAATAAACAAGGTCACGTTTGTTGTTTAAGTATTAGATGGTAATATAGTGGAGATGGCCCTTGGCTCTGCTCATAGACCCACATTGACCTCAGCAGCAGCAGTAGCTCAGCTGTCCTTCTCCTTTATAGGGCTGTGATATAACCTCTTATGAAAACACCTTTGATTGAGAAGTGCCCTTTCAAAACATTTACAGAAGTGTCCTTTTTTATGCCTGTCGCCACTGAGTTCTAAGATCCACCCACAAGAGAAAACTAGAGAGCAAGTCAGAGAGTGCAGACCTCTACCAAGGCATTAGCCATATCACACGAGATAGAAGATCTCATATTTGTAGTTTCCCTTGTAACTCGTAATGGTATACAATTTAAATGACGGTTACAATTAACAATGCAATTAGATTTACAATAGACAGTGGCTGGAGTTTTTCATACTCTGCAAATGTTTTGGTTAAACTTTACATTACGGAACAGTAATAATAGGGTAATAGCATAAGGTAGGTAATAAGGTGGTAACAAATACTTAATAACCTCGTAATTGTGTGTAATTACAATTCAATTTCTATGGAATTACCCAGTTTCCAGTTAATTATCAAAGAAATACATGGGTAATTTCATAGTAATTACACACAATTACCAAGTTATTAATTATTTATTACCATAATATTACCAAGCTATTACCATATTATTACCGTGCCGTAATGTAAAGCTTATAAACAAAGAAAGCACAAAGAAACATTTCACAGATTTCTTCGTGTTGCTGATGTTTCAGGGCCTACATTGTAGTTGTTGGCCATCTTTTCAATTAACCTTACCCCTAATCTAGAACCCTGACCGTGGCACTGACCCAAATCTTAACCAGTTTATATCCTGGCCCTAACCCTAACCATAGCCCTGACCCCTAACCCTAACCTTAACCAGTTTACATCCTGTCCCTAACCATAACCAGACACAGAGACCAATATATAACCCCAACCATGGCCCTGGTCTTAACCCTAACCAGGTAAAATCCTGCTAAAACCAGTAACCTAAATGTTGGCCCTGGAACATTAGCAACATCAGACCAACCATACTAATATAGCAGTTGTAACTACATGGACAATCTAAGCACACAACAAGAACGACAAACTAAGAAATTCACAGTTAAACGTCAAGCAACAGTTCCACCATTGTTCCTGGCAGTTTATGGTAGATTTAAGTCATTCCAATGCCACTTTGCATTGCACACCAGGCAGCCGCAAACTACACCCACCTGTATAGAGCTCATTTGGTTTTTCAACATTTTTATTTCCTTCCACTTTTAACACATCAAATGGGCAGCTTATGCTAATGCCTATACCAACCCATACCCCAGTCAGAGCTCTGCATGTCTGTACTATGCATGTGAGTGGACCATTATAATGTGTGTATTGAAGAACAGGTGACTGAGTTTCCATCATGACTGTTGACATTATGAGAAAAGTAAATACTGTGTAATTGAATAAAATTACAAACTTAGACATTAGGCTGGGGAGAATTAGCCAGGCCACTTTGACTTTCTCAAAGAGGCTCTGTTCTGCCAGGAAGGCCGCCCGGGGTCTTTTCTTGGCTGTCACCGCCAAAGTGAGTGGTCAAATTTGAACAAATAATTCATCTACCTATGTTTGAATGGTGACTTCACTCTCAGGACTGGCTCTGATTAAAAAAAATGAAGCGAGGTGGGTCAGTTATGATTCATACTTAGCATGCGTCATGGCTTCCTCTTCTTCACACCAAACTTTCAGGGAGGTACTGGGATTGACTTGCTGCAAAGGGACAAGTTAATGATATCACTGGGATGCATAAGAGTTTTGTGACATGTTAGAATCTATGTTGTAAAGGCATGACAAAAACACAGCCAGAGGTGGGTTGAGTAGTCAATATTTTTACTCAAGTAAGAGTACTGTTGCCTCAATAAAATGCCTCAAGTAAAAAGTACTCATCCACATAATGACTCAAGAAAGAGTAAAAAAGTACAGGGTGAAAAAACTACTAAAAGTAACTGTTTGAACGTAATGTCAAAATATTTGTTCATTTTTGTTGTAATCAGGCAAAAAAAAAAAGAAAAAAAACAGATTTTAATATTTTTGAAAGTTAAACTAAAAAGTAAATACTAATTTTGAAAATGAAGGCACACAGAACAGAATTTCCATATCATCTTACATTTTCACAACATAATGCTATACTTACTAACACAGACAGCATAACAAAGGTGGTTAAATGTACTCCTACTCTTTCTATATTTTCAAATGTTCATTCAAGTAAGGGTACCGTTACTTTAAAGTATTATAACTCAAGTAAAAGTTAAAAGCATGGTGCAGTAAAGCTACTCTTAGAAGT
>JAVQKG010189171.1:0-13395 GCA_036025885.1 Hypseleotris bucephala
GGAGCGGCAGAATAACGTGTTTTAAAATCGATTTTTGAGAATTCAGAATCGATTCAGAATCGTCCAGACTAGGAATCGCGATCCTTTTAAGAATCGATTTTTTTCAGCACCCCTATTGGGAAGAGAAGGAGCATGTCAGAATGTCACACAAACAAGTGATGTAAAATTGATTGATTTGGTAACAGAAAGTGACCAGATTTCTAGATCCAATAAGTGGGATAAATATTTTTTTTCTCAGATCATGGTGCCTTTGAACATACTATGCTACAAAAAAAAAACAATTTAAAGTACATTGGGGCATAGAACAAGGAGCCTGAAACTGGGACTGTCCCCATTAAAAAGGGACATCTGGTCACCCTACACAAAGCTGAGAGTGAAATAATATTTAAAGTAATAATGTATCTAAAAAGTACTGCTGTTATCTTTAATAATAATAATAAGTTAAAATATATTAAGTAATAAAATAGACAAACTTTATTGATGTGGAGTGAATGCAACTAATCGACTAATCGAATTGTGGTCAACACAGACCTTACTGACCGATTGAAGGACTTAAGGTGGTCAGCCCTAGAAATCAAACCAGAGCTCAGGTGACAAAGAAAAAACACTGAACTCCTAGCCTGGAGAATTTGGCCGACAATGTTTTGGGGACAAAGGGGGGTAGAAGCAAATGCAGGACAGAGCAAGCTGACAGGGAGATTGAGAGATAGAGAGATTGATGGCATGTAATGATGAAACGGATGGAGGACGAGACAAGAGAGACATGCACGTCAGAGGCCATTACTCATCTGCAGCGCTAGCACTCAGAAACGGAGCAGATACCACCCAAGGGTGCAATGGCAGAAGTCTACCACTCACCACTTTCCCTTATTTCGCTTTCCATTTTCTCTCACCCTGTCTGCCCTCCAGTTTACTCACTTGTTACTTCAAATTCTTATTTACTTTCATTTTAGAACCTATTTTTATGTTTCAAAGACAAAGTCGGTTTTACTAAGTCAGTGTGAGAATGAGGCAAAACTTACAAGTGGTTCAGGTAGTAGAGTAGGTCCAAAAATCAGGTCAATTCAACTAGTTCATACTGACATTCAACTTTTTGTAACCTTGGTGATGAATCAACAAGTGTGATTGGGCTGCTACATTTCCTTTTGTCATTCTGGCAGCTGTGGCTACAAAGATATTAACTATTAGAATGTGACTGGAGTTTGAATGAATATTGGACTCATTTATTAGTTATTTTTAGTTTCTTGAAAAGTTCTTTATATTCTTAATTCGTCATGTGCTGTTCCAGTCTAACTTTCTGACACTATATATGAACAGCCAATGTGAATAAATCGACGAAAAAATGCTCAAAACAAAATAAATAAATAAAACAACAAAAAATAGACAGCATTGACAGGTGTAAGAATCCCAAGCTGTATATACTCTGTTTAAGACCATCCAGCGCTGCATTCAGAAAACATCTGCTTAACACCCAACACACACACTCCTTTACACAATGCTAGTATATGCTGAGCGCCAAAATGTGTGCCGTCCCTGCTCCCTGTGGAGGCTTCAAATGTATCACAGCCAGTCAGAGAGAGAGGCTCAGCTCATAGTGCTGGCTACTGCTGCATGCTAATCCTCTGCAGATGAAGACACAAGGCCATGCACAGACTGGAAATCATGTAGTGAGAAGACGAAGCTAAAAAGCCTAATACAACCTGTAATTTTACCATATCAGTCTGTGTTATTCCCTATGCTACAAGTTGCATTTGAAGCAAGTCTGGGTTTAGCTGTGAACGGTTTTAAATGGTCAGACTGGAGAAGTGGGATTATTTTTTTTCTCTCTGTTTGATATTGTTTAAGAAAAAACAAAAACAACTACTTAAAATGTTACAGCAGACAGTATTCGAATATGAGTCTAGTCAAGGTTACAAGGGGCCTATAATGACACATTTGAGCTTTTGATCAGGAGCTGAAAGCCCTTTGTTTCACCATTCTTCCTATTAGGATGAAGAAACACCACCTTACTACTACTTTCATTGTTTGCATTAGCTGTATTACCTAAATGGGTGTGGCCAGCATGGAGAATAGAGAGCCTGTAAATGTAGAGTAGCAAAGCATCAGTTCTAAAATGAAAATGATTTTAATATAGTATTCTATAGGTTACAAACCACAAAATGTTCATCCCAAAGTTTCAAAAAATATAAATACACAAGCTTGAAAATATGCATATGTGGCTCAATGCATTCTTTTGTACACTTTACTGTATATACTGTACCAATTCACAATGCTGAGAAAAAGTAGCATGCAATTGTCTGACCTCTTGACATTAAACAAAAGTAGAGCGACACATCCACCAGCACTGGTTTGTTGTGATTGTTGTTGTTTACCAGCTAAGGTGAGACCAAGCCATGGCCTCCTCATTAAAAGTTAACCCCTTGTAACTTTTCTTATTAGTGGCTGTCTTTTCCGCTCAGAGCGCTTGTCTCCTGGCTGTGGACTGATTTGTCTCTCTCGGTTTAAACACACACTTATGCGGTAAGTAAACACAAGCGTCCGGCAAAGGTGCAGCAACTGGCTATAGTTAAATACACCCAGAAGAACCACAAAAACCATAATGTCAGACAGTTAAAAAAGGACTTGCACTGAGCAGACTGCCAATCTTAGTCGACCACAGCCACCACAACGTTCACCACTGTGCCCACTCACTGTCACTCACGTCTCACCAGCACTTCCACTGCCCGACAAGGCACAAACCAGCAGCCATAACTCCTAATTATAACCATTGCTGCAGACCTCAGACTATTGAAGTAACCACACGCTAGCATTTTGTGCACTATAGAATTAGACGAGTTAGTCTTGCTTAAAAACATACTGCAACTGAAACTCCTAACACATGGGGATGTACACTAAGTATTTAACCTTATATATATGTGGACTGTTAAATGCAAATATGTTAAGATATGTGTTTATGTTAGATAATCTTTTGAAAACTAGGTATTTGTTTATTATTTTTAAGGACCATACATTTTGAATTTGAACTTGTCAAACTGTACAATGTTTGCATCTCCAAGCTTAACAAAAAGGTGAAACGAGATAAAAAAAAATGGTCCAAAAATCCATCTAGTGCCTCCCCTGTGACAAATTATATTCTATTAATGAAGTGTCAGCACTAATATTTAAGACGTTCATTTGTGCCGCTCCTCCACCCGCTTTGATCCAAACACGCTGTGACAACTTAAATGACTAAACAAAACAGAGGACAAACAACCCCAAAGACCTGCCTCTAAATCATGGCAGGGTGGTCTATGGGGGAAACAGCTTTTGAAGTCGAAAGAGAAAAAAAAAACAACAATAAAAAGAAGCTCTTCATCATTCCTTCATCGCACCATCATTACAGCCAGCCGAGGTGAGGCAGAGGCCTAATTAGGGCTAGGGCTGATTGGAGTGATGTGTTCTTGTAAAACTACACTTATGAGGCTGGCTCAAGGAAGAAGACAAGCCTAGAAAGCCAGAGTAATGATCAACAAAAAGGGCATTTTGAAAATGTGAACATTACAAATTTATGTTGATTTATGGACATAAAAAATTCAACTTTATGTCATGGGTTAGAACCCCAAGCCAGTTGAAACTAGACCCACGATGTCTTATAACTGACAGCAAGGTGTACATGTATGTAATTAATTAATTTTCATAATAGACATACCTAAATCAATCCAGTTCGGTGTCTTTATATGTAACTGTGTATACAATTTCAAAGTGATCTGGCAATTAGTTGGTTAGTTAGTTATCAAATGTATAGAATGAAATGTATCGAACAATCTTGGATTGTTCAGCAGTTGTTTTTCATAGCTTTCAAATTCACTTTTTCAGTATGTAAGAGGGACAGATGTTGGTTACTTTATGATTTAACTTTCTGAGAAAACAGTAAAAGCAATGCCCCATGTCTCTTTATTTTTATCTTAGAAGAAATATGGTTATTCTTGAGAAGCAGGGATTCTGTCAGTGCCACCGGCTCTTAACTTTAAATGACAGAGGTAACCCTCTTATGAACAGTCACCGCTAAAAGCATGTCATTTTCTCCATAATGTCAAGTGGGAACAGATCAGAACAGACAGTTAATAGCATCGTGTTTGCTCCTCACTCAGATCTCTTGGGTGCTCGGGCTGAACATACGTAATCACTGGAGCTGACCTCTTGTTGAAATATGTTATATATGTCTGCATTGCATATTTACAAAAAGGTATTTACACTGATAAATTTCAACTACTTAAAAATTCCAAAAGTCTTTCAGTGGAAAATCTCTATCTCTTGTCTCTGTAGATGCTTCATTAAACCTGCTCAAAGTAAACAGTACTCAGGCTTGTCCAGCTGCTGAAGAAACCATGGGGCCTAAGGAGTCAAACATTTCCACTTGTGTTGCTCATGTCACTTGATCAATATTTTTTTAAATACTATTCATTGGAAGTAATGTTGGGCATGCACATTCCTTTTCACTGTGATTAACTTTTCCTTGGACTTTTTTATTCAGTGGACACAGACATGGAGACCAGAAGTTTGTATGGTGTTTGGATGCCCAAAAATCTATCACAAAGAAATGGATCAGCTCAAATTTTCCATCTCTGGATGATTGGCACCACATTGTATGGTTTGTTTACTATGGAATTTT
Source organism: Hypseleotris bucephala (assembly GCA_036025885.1). Taxonomy (NCBI): domain Eukaryota; kingdom Metazoa; phylum Chordata; class Actinopteri; order Gobiiformes; family Eleotridae; genus Hypseleotris; species Hypseleotris bucephala. The sequence goes on from JAVQKG010189171.1 coordinate 4,652, forward strand.
TCAGACACACACAGCAATCCAAAAGTAGGTGTGGGTGATATGGTAAAAATAGAACCCAAATTAGATTTAATCAAGATTTTTGCTGAGTTTGAACTTTTGACTTACAGAGAAGACTGTTGCTACAAAAATCCTTACAAATTCATTGTACATCCAATTCAGTGACAATTTTATCACTTAATACTATTTATTTTTCTTTTTTTTATCAATATGAACACTGGAATGATGGTGAAGAGCTGAGCATAATAGATTCAACGATCTTCCCAGATTAAAATAAGATTGCCCAAAATAACTAGCCAACAAGTAATTATTATCACATAAAGTCTCATATTAAAACTACTCCTATCGCACATATCACTGTCAGGAGCTGAACTTCTGATACAAAGTGCAATTGTAAATCAGTGTCTAAAATGTGCTCAGTTTGATTCCTTCATAAGCAGCAGACTGATCAGCAGGAGCAACATCATCTCTGTATTCTCCTCATGCCCTCCTCCTGCTGCAGAGGCTAGAGGTCCGCACGTACTGTGGCTCCACTCATTACCTTAGCGCTTGGATGCCAGACCTCCATTCACCCAGCTGACACACGCACTGTCTCTCTATACACCGGATACCCCTGCCGTACAAGACTACTGATTAATCATCTCTTTTTAACCCATCCCTCCATCTCTTCCTTGCTCACAGGGCTATATTCTGGATGTAACATGCTGGGCGGACGAACGTGATGCTGATTCTGATTGGTACCTTCCCTGATGCTCAAGTGAGGCTCATCACATTATTTAACCTAAGCTGATCCACCATCGACATGTTCCGATAGAGCACTGGGAGGACTTGTACTGTTGAGAATGGAGGTAAAAATTACATTGGAGTCAATTTGAAGAGGCCCAATAGGAGGTGCACTGTAAAAGTTGACATGCTAATCACCAACAGATAGAAAAAGGGATTTTTGACTTTTGAATACAAGTATAGAATGTTTCTAAATTGCAATATAACCATCATTTATGTACTCTATATAACCTATAGATTACTCTACTATATGCCATTCGTGAGGTACACCATGGTCAATGGTTAGTCATATATACATATATAGTGTGTCTATATGTATACAGACACACTGACAAACAATCATTCATTCTCCCATACATTCTTTGGAGTATTTTCTGACACATTCACTTAAATAGTTTATGACCCTGGACTGTGTATGATGAATAATGCTGGTATTTAAATGGAAATCGTGGGTCATGACTTATCAGTGATGCCCTTGTGTATAAAGCAACCCATTTAACCCTACAGGTTAAAGAAATCTGTAAGAAATCAAGACTATGTACATTTTCTAAAAGGACACTAATATTTGCAATATCCTTATGAGTATAACCAATAATGAAATCCACAAGCCCGAAGCTTTGTCAAGGACATAGTTTAGTAGCAGCAATTTTGATTTACACCTTGTGTACTTTCACGCTAGTTTATTTTATTTAGGTGTAGCTGGAGGATGCAGGCAGTCATTACTACCTTGCAAATATTTATATTTGTCAACTGCCAAATTGTAATGCTTTAATAGAAATCCTTGTATATTTATCTGATGTCTAGCATCAACAAGGCATATAATTTTATTATCACAGATCACCTGATGACTGGATTTTTCTCTTTTGACCGTTCTCTGTATACCCAAGAGATTGCTGTGTGAGGAACTCCTACTAGAATGTCCGAAGGCATGTTTTGTACATCACTGCATGGCTGAATTGCAACCAGGTGACCAGGTGTTCCTAATAAACTGTCCAGTGAGTGTAGCTACGTACACCTAAGAACACTTTCAAGTCGTGTACTTGGCTTCACTGTCCTCCCCCTTTACCAGACACTATCAGGCTTATTGGGGCCTTCTTCTGGGTTAAACACACATAACCTATAGTTCTATGGAGACTGAGGAGAAGAGCCATTCTATCCACACACACTGTCCTCTTAGGTGAACACCCCAGGTCCTGGCTGCAGCTTTAAGAGTAGTGATTGCTGTAATAGGCCTATAAAGGAGACAAAAAGACAACAAAAGGATTGAAAGGAGAAAGACTTGATAGATGGCTCTACTTTCCAGGTGACTTAGGGGGGGACGCTAGCTCCCTCTCTATGCCCAATTTACTCCCAGGGGTCACTATTACCGACCAAACACGCACACATAAAAAACTCACACACAAATGCACTGCAGGTTACACCACAATGGGCGACATTGATTTTACAATATAAACTAATGAAGCAGACCGAACTCAATACAGCGAACACACAGAAACTCACCTTGTAAACACATAGCAGCTCTAGCCCTTTGTTCGCTCTCAATACACATACTGTATAATTGCTGATGTGAAGATAAGCGTGCGCATTACAGAAACACAAACCAATTATATTCATGTAGCAGATATTCCCTGACTCACGGGCAAACACAAACATGCTAAAGACACACACAAACACACACACAAACACAAGTTGGAGCCAAGTCTGAGAAACTGTGTGTTCCCTTGAGGCTGTATCTCTCCTCCTCCTCCTCTCCCTCTATTTTCTTGGTGACAGCTGTCATCCTGTCAAGGCCTATGGTTGGGCTCACTGACACACACTCACACATACACACATATAAGCACACACAAACTCTCTAATACCGAATCCTGCTCAAGACAATGTCTAAAACTACTCAAGCAGCCCATCTCTGCAAACAACATCAATTTCAATTCAATTTGATTTCAATTCAATTTGATTTGTATAACCCTATATCACATCAAAGTTGCCTCAGAGGGCTTCACAGAAAGAGATGTCCCCCATTCCCCATGTCTTCCATCATCCAAAGACATACATGTGTGGAGAACAGAATAGTTGTCAATCAGTGTATGTCAGCCCTGCAACTAATTGGCCTTAGGCATACAATTACCTGAAACCCCTATCAGGAATAAGCACAAAACATGAATGAAATTATGCTTTTAAATTGCATTTTCTGGACAGTGCTACATTCATCAAATATAAACACAATCATTATAACAGCTTTAAGAGGTTGCTTACTTGCTTGTTATTTCTGAATCCAGATAAGACTAACCTTCAGTTTCAAAAGCCTGCTGACCTTCTTGGATATATTTGGAAGGATCATAAAAATGTAAAATATTGATAGCTTCACTCCAAAATTATCTGTGTTGGCCTTTAACGGGGCATATTGGTGGTAGTCTGTAATGCTACACCAGGTCGAAACAAACCTGCTGACACACATTCCAGTCATGTACACATCTACTGTAGCATGCCAGACACACAACGCCTGCCCCGACTGCCCACTCTTGTATCACTGCAGTTAAGACTTTGACTGTAGTGCTGAATTCACTGTTTGAGTCCCAGATCTGTCTGCTTATACCAAGGCATCCTGTCACACACCTACTGGCTCACATCCTGCAGGGAAAATGATAGGGTCTGAAAAATACAACTAGAACAAAAATACTTTTTATTATTTTTTAAGGGATGAATTGATAATCCAATGCCTTGCTATTGGTTTGTCAGCCATTGCAAATTGACCTTTTGTCATGAGATGTTCCTATAACACACAGGAAATACATTTTACTATAATATATATTTGCATACTTGCAGCAATTTATAAAAAAAGAATGGCTGTAACTAATCTAAAGCTCCGCGTGTAATAAATGTGCAGTTGCAATTTCAGGTCTCAAATAAAACAAGAATATGCATTAACTGTAATTGTCTCTTTTGTAACGTAATATTTGAAATGTGCAAATGTCTAATGATTCAAAGAGACTTTAAAAAGCATGCACGCTTCACTCCTGAACATTTTAGAGCCATTGCAGTTCTTAAACACCCACAGGAGTCAAAGTGTGGTTAATATACATTACATGAAGTTTTTGAGGAAAAGAAAAAAGGGCAACAGAGAAATGAACAGTGAATAGATTAGAATTATTGGATGCTAATATTAATCTTATTCTAAGCACAACAAACCGATTGTATCAGTCTGGATTAAGACACTAATCTGAAAATCCTGACAGAACAGCAGCAGCAGACCAGTGCGGACAGTGCTAATCCCTTGTCACCTTAGCTTCCAGGAACATGCTGTCCATTTGAATCATGGTGATACTGTTGTGTTTTCAAGCTTGTAAGTGTTTAAATGCAAGCATCTGCAAATGTGTGAGTGTGAGCTTGTGCGTTTGTGTGTAAGCCTGGGGCTGTCCCCTCAGCACTACGTTTGTATCGACCTGTAGCGGAAAACAGGCCTGTTCACAGCCATGTAGGCCACAGAGTCGATAGGGACAGCAGAATGAGGGCACTCGTCCAAACCGCCATCACAATGTGGCCAGAGGCTGCATGCTCACACACCAGCACACACAATGTATACAAAGACTTGGCCATTTTTCAAATAGCATTACATTTATAATTCCCCCAGATGGTGATTCAGTATAATCTGTCTGTAATTCCACAATAATTAAATCAAACCCAGATGTACCTCAAGAATATATGAATTATGAAGTTATTAGGATTCATTTCAAGTGTTCTTCTCTCACATGGTCAAGACTAATTTGTAACTAACACATTTACTCTTGTTGAACATTTTAAAAGAGGGCTAATTACATTGATAATGGTCAATATTTAGATAAACACTTGAATTACAAATGCAGTGTAACATAACAGATACGTAGATTTCCAATAAGCAATCAAAAACTTATATTACACTCACTGTATATTATTATCCAAAAAGGACAAGTCTCAACTCCAAAGACACATCCGTGAGTGTAGTGGAAAACATTTCTTGCTTATTTCAGGAGGCAAATCTGACACTTGGAGGAAACATACTTGATGTGTTTGAGGCACGTAGTCTGGCAGACCAAATAGACAAGATTTGAATCTCCAAAAACAATCAAATAGAGGCTTTTTGCATTTGTCTGTGTGTGTTTTATGTTCATGCAGCTGATGGACAAACTGACCAATAAAAATATTGATTTACAGCTAGTTCAACATGTGAGCCTTTGATAAATCATCATCCAAGCAGCTGAATGATAGATTTAAAGCGGACATGGTCCGTTGGCCAAAAATAATTTTCTGAGATGTTAGTTCATGTATCAGGAAGCGACACATTGGTGCTGTTGCTGTCTGCCCTACCTTTGAAGTGCACATCAGTTGGCTGTTTTCAATTATACAATTGAGCTGGACTGGGCCGAGCTTTGATAGCACACACATATGAACATGTAAGAAGATCACACAAGCAGAGTATCCTGGGTGGGAAATGGTCTGGGACATTGTAAAATGGATCTGTGCTGAGGGAAATGAGCCAGACAGCCAAGATTGCGACTTTGCTCCTTTAAGGTTCTTTTGCTCTCATTTTAATGTCTTTCCAGTGGTGCCTTCAGCGTTTGCCCCTGCCAAAATCATCAAGCCTGTTTGATCAGCACTAGCTCCAAAGGGTGAAACAAGGTACTTCCTGCAGGAGATGGGAGGCCATTTGCATCTTGCATTATAGTGGGTTATTACAGAATATACTGAGGCACAGTTGGGCACCTATACGCATGAATGAGCAGATCTGCTTAAAGGCATGTTTATACATACATGCAACCATTACAACATCTATACACGGGAAACTGGATTCAAAATATACTTGAGCCCAATCTCCTGGAATTACAGCTCTCTTTTCCTTGCCAGTAAAAACGTTTAGGTCAACAGGAATCAGTGGCTCAAAAGTCCTTGTGTGTTTAAGCTTCTCTGTGAGAAATTACAATCCCCTTACACCAAAGGAGGAGTCTGAAGAAAACGATTCACTCTATGTTCCTACTGTTTTGAAAGAAGACTTAGTTATTCAATAGAGCGAGAATCAGACAGTGGTTTTTAGCTGACCATTTCTGTCAGGGAAATGCTCTGACCTCTGGCAAACGCTCCATTATGTGAGTACTTATTATGTCCACCTATGACAATCAGTGAAGTGTACAGATGTACTGACCTGAACTTCACAATGCATCTGAAAGGCACCATCTCTGTAACACCAACCCCTGTGTGTCAGGAGATCTGAAAATGTTCTCATATGAAGGTAAAAAATGGGAAATAGAGCTTTGCTTTGTGCATGCTCCACTGATCTGTTACGACTGGCTGTTTACTAAAACCTTCTTCAATAAACTAAAAAATATACAACACTCTTCCTGAGCTGAATGCTCAAGTGATGTAAGCATAGTTTTTTTTAAACTGCTTTTAAACCCTTTTTCAGGCCCTTCAGCGCCACTACACCCACATATTTTACTGCCCCACTTATTCCCCACACCACCTGTCACTCTATACATGCATGGACAGGCTTCACATTCACCCCCCGAAAGTGGCTGCAATGCTGTGACAGAGTGAGATGTCAACAGTGGCCAAATGTCCACCAAACATGAAGCTCAAACTTCAAAGTATAGAAACTGAAATACATAGTGGCTCTAATGAGAGTTCAGCTATATCGGAGCAAGATTTGAGTCAAAAAAAAATTATAATTTACTCACCTCACAATACACATGTTATTACACATGAGAACTAACAACCAAATAGAAGCAATGATTTTATTTTAGATGCCTTTATGTTGCATAGATACAAAGGTTGGCATGGAGCGATACAGAAACAAATTGACAGTTAATAGGAGTCTGGCACGCTCCATTGAACAGCATACATTTACTTATCAAGCAGTTATAATCTAAAGGCTGTAAGTAAGAAATATATCAAATATATCAATGCATAAACACTTACTTATAAATTCTCATCTCATCTCATCTCATCTTCTACCGCTTATCCGGGGCCGGGTCGCGGAGGCAGAAGTCTTAGCCTTATAAATTATTAAATGTTTATATATTCTATTGAACTTGAGAAAGTATTATTATTAGTAAACTAAATGTCACTAGAATCATATATTAATAGTTTATTCTATTTACATACCAACCTATCCATTTGATGAGTCATTAAAACCTCAACCTTCAGCATATTTTTCAGTGTTTTCGATAACTTTGTAGCATGTATAGGCAGCGGTGTGGAGAGCATGAGGGGAATAGGAGACACTGACATAAGGTTGGATGCAATTCTGCTGAATAAAGGCGAAGATGAATTAAAAAGTGGGAATCAGGCTGTAATTTGATGTATTGGGTGAAGGGCAGATGGATGATGATTTAAATGGATGATAGGTAGCCCGGGCACAGCTCGAGTGTATGCATGTGTGTGTGTGTGTGTGCAGATTAGATCACTGTTATGACTGCACAAGCCCCCAGGATACAGCAGATAACCATTCGCTGATAACCTCCACTTTTATTCCCACCTCTGCATCATCCTCGTTTCCTGCCTCGATTTCCTAACTCCTTACTTTCCTCCCATGCACACTTCCGCTACATCAATCCATTCACTGTCACCAGATTCACAGCAATATTTTTCTGCCTTTCCTATACTCACTAACTACATCTTGGAGGAGTCCCGGGGCAGTGCGCTACATCATGTTTTAAAATAAACCCGTCAACAATTTTCCCTCCTATCTCAGGTTTTTTCTCCTAAGCACAATCTAGTCTTTTTCACAAAAGTGTTTCAGAATCCATAGAAAAATATTTGTTCTGTGAAACGCAATGTCTGTTTAGCGAGAAAACTAAATGCATTGCAAAAATGTTCCTTTAGACTTTTGTTTTAGTCTCATTTAGTATTGGTTTGGTTGTGTCCTTGTTTAGCCCTGGTTTAGTCCTTAGGTTTTGATTTACACCCAGTTTTGTAAAAGGTCTATTTGCTGAAACTGACATTTAGTCTTCTAATATCACACAGGCTTATTTACGGTAGCTAATACTAACTGAGCTTATTTTGGCACACACTTTTAACAAACGCACTTCAACACAAAACTACAACACTGGTTTAATGGTGCCCTAATGACATATTCAGTTAATTTTCTATGGTCTACAAAGCAATATGGCATGGCAATAGAAAACTCAACATATCTCAATGATTCCCTCATCTTCTGGAGCAAATTCAGGCCAATACAAACACTTGAGTTTACACGAGTTATACTTTCTCATACTGGCACCACACAGTCCCACACATTGGCACAGGCGCTTTCAATGAGTTGGAGTGATTTACACAGATTTCATGGACTAACACTCATCCAAATGTTCTCACTCAGACAATCAATCCAAATCCGGAAGCAATATATTGTCCAGAGCTGGCTCCTATTTGTATCAGAAAACAATGGAAAGTCTGCATGATCACTGTCTTACCGTTCTTGAGAAAATATATCAAATAGTATTGTGTCAGATAGTGGTGGGCAATATGGTAAAAAATATAATTTCACAATTTTAATTAAGCCAAGATCACAATTTTGATTTGATCACAATTTTAGTTGATTTTGAATTTTTTACTTATCAAATAGACTACTGCTACATAAAACCATTTTTACTACTAGGGATGCACCGATACCGAAACTGGATCGGATAAAGGTGCCGATCCAGGCCTTTCAGCTGGATCGGTGGATCGGTAAATGTAGCCGATACTGGAACTTTTTCCCAAATATGAGCAGATACATAAAGTGGCAAATTACATTATATTACACTGTAAGTCAATAATAACACAAGTTAGACATTTTTAGGATCATATGGCCTTAGTTCTATCATATATTGGTTTCATATTTTTTGATAATACCATGCCTTTAGTTTTTGCATTAGTATCGGTGGATATCGGGTATCGGTCGATCCACAAAGCCCAAATATCGGGATCGGTATCGGGACTGAAAAAGCTGGATCGGT
>JAVQKG010189228.1:0-12183 GCA_036025885.1 Hypseleotris bucephala
AAGCATTGATGGCTGTTTAATATCCGTCCTATTAACATTATGGTAAATGGTCCGCGGACTTTCTTCACTGCCAGACGGCTCTGACGGGGTCGTGTGACGTCATCCGCTGGAGCCTAATAGCCCTAATAAGAATAACGGTAAGAAGGTGAACTGTTTTGAACTCGACCAACAAATGGTATGCGCAAAAGCTATGATTGACTACTTTTTGATCAAATCTTAACTATATAGAGTCTACTAATGCCTTTCTTGAAATACAGTTATCATGCACAATGAAGATGACAGATGTGCATCCATGTCCACAGAAAGTTTTCATCGTCCACAGCATTGCGAGCATATTGAGTAACTGATTTGTCTGTCGGAAACCAAATATAACCTGACAATGAAGACGCTCCACGGATACTGTATTTCAGACCGCTTCATATACGCCAAACAAGATTGATGTCTGTCAGGCCAGTCAATAGGTGTTAACATGAGTCCAAATCCATATGAGCATGCACTGGCACTGTCATCCAATCTGGTGTCTTTGAATGCCTCATCGCTGCCTCAGTCATGCACAAGTGTGACACATCCATCAAAGACAGCCATCTTGGTCCAGTGTGACAAGTCTGTAGTGACCACACGTGACACCCCCACACGGAGAGTGACACACGGGCACCACTCATCCAGGCATGATCTGACTCTTCACTGTCATGTGGACTCAGTAAACAGTAACGCAGTAAACAATCATCTACTTATTTCATCATCTGACGCAAGTTCATGAAGAGAGTACTCTGTGTTTTTGACCAAAGTTCTATTTTAAGCCTTGAATTTCTGAAGTTCTCTAGCAATATATTTTGCAAAATACACTTAAAAAGTCATTTTCTTTACCACCAACCTATTGATATACATTTAATTGCTGCGTGCTCTAAAATTTATATTGCTGGATGCCCTCTGTACTTTTCTAAAGGGAATGGCAAATCTTTTGGATTCTCGTAATAATACCTCAAGCAAAAATGGCAGGGGCACCACAGAGCCTATTTTAAAATCTCAGGGTCAGAGGCAGGGGTCTTCTTGGAAAATTGTTAATAGCACGCCCTAGATGAATCTTTATTCACTGATGGCAATTCACATTCACCAAATCCACTAGCACATGCATGTCTTTGGCATAACCAGGGGAAGAATATCCATTAAGACATAGAGACTCCACTCAAAGAGATCACAAGTCTGATCTTTGGATTGAAATCATGACACCCTTGCTAGGACTCAGGAGGGCCTAGACTCTGTTGCTCAGCACCCCAAGACCCCAAACCACCTTCTTACAACTTTGGAGTGTTTCTCAGTATGTTAGCTGTTTGTTGATACATGACGGCCCTGCATCTTTCGCTAAACGCCGCTTGTCTGAGAAGTTAAGCCTGCCTGAACGCTGGAGAGCGGGCCAATTACATAGCCTGGATTAAACTGCAAATCCCAGCTATAATGAGAACCAATCACAATAGCTACGGGGTAACCTAGCAACCGGCACCAGCTCTTGGATATTTGTTTGGGCACACTGTGCTGCATGTTGTTGTTTTTGTATTGTGATCGGATGGGAGAAAAATAGCAAAATGGGGGAGGGCTCGGGATAAATATATGCTTTGAGACAAAAGAGGAATAACAATATTGTAAAGTGGGTGAGCGGCATGTGAAAGGGATTTGAAAAAAAAAAGCATGTAGGAAAGATGCCTAGTGGAGGAAACAGTCAGTGCTCTAGAAGGAATTAGGCAGCTTAGAGGGCATTATGTCAATGTACATAGGATTTGGTGTATAAATCTGGATTATGGCCTCGCTTTGATAGAAAATGCCACCTTAAAGGCAAGTGGAGCTACGGTTTTGTTCTTTTGGGCAAATCTCAAAGAAGCCATCCTGCTGTTTTTCTTTTGTTTTTTGCAATGCGCGGTCAGAAGGTGGGCACTCAATCCCTTACTGCTGGAAGAATTTACACGGAATTTGTACCGCCAACCAGCTAGCTTCCCGTCAATGTGCACCGCCAAATGGGCCGTGGCGAACAGTGAGAGACAAATAAATGGACATGCACATGCACAGTGGCAGGCGGGCTCACTTTAAAATGCGTTCCATCAACTTTTATTTAATTCGGCTTCATTTTAGTTTACTCTGCCCGAATCTGAGGAGAAAGGAGAGAGAGGGGGCAGATAAGGAGACGTGAACAATTACAGAGAATATTTGAGGTTTGCATCCAAATGGTCTTGTCTCAGACTTACTGGATATATACACTTTATTACTTGGTTTTTGATTGTAATTATCCTTTCAATCTACAACATTAATTGGACATCATAACATGGGAATTTAATTAAATGTGATACAACAGATCCAGTTTACAATCACAAAATCAAAGACATTTTTCATTACAACACAGTAATGTTGACAAGCTGTGTAAAGAAAAAAGAGTTTGTATCTTCCTTTTATGCATATTGACGACCGGACAAAATTACTACTTAACAAACAGTTACTTTCTGTGTGTGTGTAATGTGTTTGCATGTATTCCCTTTTATATAGATGTGAAAAGTGAATGATTGTCAGTGTATGTCTCTGTTCCAGCCCTGCAACTAACATCAAAATGAATGAATTAAATTAAATAGCACTGTGACACATAATTATTTGGTATGTAAAATCACCATCATGTCTCCTCTACAAAACAACACCATTCTGCCCCCCTCCCATTGTGTGTTCATAACATGTGATCCTCCATAGTCCTCCTACTCACTAATGTGTTGTGCTACATCTCTTTCAGGTGTCTTGTTAAACATGGCCATTGTGTGGAGTGCATTATGTTAAGGTTTTACTTCTATCTCTTCCCTGCACTTAGTGGCTAGTCACAGTCGGCTCTTACTTTGGCTCTCACTTCTTACTTTTGCATTGTATAAGAATGTATACGTTTGGAGTATGAGTAGCTTACAAGGGTCAAGGTCATGACTACAGTGACTTCAGTTTAGTAGAATGTATCAGTAAAGTGTTAACACAGTTTCACCAGATTTGGTGCAAACATTACCTTGTGATTTTGAAGTGATTGAACTGTTGAAGTAAAAAGCAAGGCTGTTTATGGGCATACCTCAAGAATCTACTAGTGTCACAACATCATATTTGTGGGATACTGATACTGGTCAGTTATTTCCAATAAAACATATGGCTCCAAACTAAGAAATCCCAGCTATACCATCACTTCAATCCCTGATAGCCATTCTTTTTAATTGATAACAAAATAATAAAGCAAGGACTGAATATCACTTTTGGTATGACATTTAGCATTCAAAAGACAATTACTGGAAATTGAACAAAGTAACATTATCTGTGCTTCCCATGTCCCTCTTGCCTTTAGCGTTTGCCACTACCACCTCTTGTTTAAAATAGACACAACTTTGTTTCCCTTCTCCCTGTTTGCCACTTTTGTATTTTTATGAATTCTCTCTGCTGCTGCTGAAAAGACCATCGAAGTCAAAACTATCTGAACTCCCCCCGAAACAGAATGAAAGTTCTGAGGGTGACGCCACCCTCAACAAGTCACCCCATCACGGCATGACTCACATTTACAATGGCCCCTGAAGGCAGCACCGCGCCGCTCATGTCTCCCTCTCACTCTGTCTTTTGCAGTGCTGCGTCTCCATGTCAAATAGAGTCAGTGCCCACACCACAGGCCCTGAGGGAACTCAGAGACAAGTCTGCTTTTCTGTGCACGAGTCCTCTGTCTTCATCTGCCGCCCGCACAATCCATTCATTCTCTTGACTACAAAAGGCAAAAATAATCCACATCACAGAGAGATGTGGGGAAACCTTTATAAAGATGAAGCCTGAAGAAGTCTAAGGGCATATGAAAGATCTTCTGAGATTCCGTGGAGGTTATTTAGATTTTCAAATGTGTGGTGGAAAACTTTAGCTTTCATTTGAGAAAATGTTTTGTTGTATTACCTAGCTTTAATGAAAACACAAGACCTTGTAGTCTAGAGGTTTCCTAAAATAAGATAATATAAGTAAATAAAAGTAGTCAGAATTACCAATGTGACCTTGTTCTACAATAATGCAGGTAATCTACCCACCCAAACTCTTATTGAATGTGGATGTAAGTAAAACTTGGCATTTTAAAAATATTACAACTATTTACTTCTCGGGAAATGCCCTAACTATTAGCTTCAAGACAGTACAATAGGCAATTTTATCATTGATATTATGAAAGGTTAGACTAAAATCCTCTACTAAGGTTTGTAGTTCAATCTCAGATTGCACTGCCATTGTATGCCTGAACAAGGCACATACTTTTATATTAGTTGGTCAAAATTAAAATCTAGTTGATAACATTTCCTTTTAGGTCACATCAGAAACACACGCTAGTCTGAATTCATAAAATAAAGTCTTATCTTAGGCTGGTCCATTATTATTTTAAAATGCCATAGATGCACATACAGGATGGAATCATTGTCAAGTTGTTGTTGTTTTTTTCTTACAGAGGGAACAAGTGTATTGTTGAAAACACAATGAACTGGGTAAATACCCCTTAATTTACTTATTTACTGCTAATCACACCAGGCTGTAAAGATGCTATAATTAGCTTTTGTTTGCTTGTTGCTGATTGCCGCCCATTGCTCCTTGCATACAGCATCCAGGCTTCAGCTCCACCACTATTTTTGGATATAATTGAACATGATGAAGATTGTCTTAGTTATATTAGCAGCTGTCCTTGGCTTTCTGAAAAGAACTTGACAATGAAAGAAAGCACACTGATGGCAAGTGTGCACATGTGTGTGGGGATTTGTTAGAAGACAATAAAGAATAGGCGTGGGAGGAAAGGAAACAAGGAAGCAAGGAAAAAACAGTAGACGAGGGACAATTAAGAACGGTGAGTGTTAGCAGGCGTCAAGAAGCAGATTGAGAGCCGGCGAGGAGCGGGAAAGAGAAAGTCCCTGGTGATTTAATGGGTTATTATTCCTGGGTTGAAGAGGCCTTTCTCTGTGTTCTGTGACTTATACGTACTCCCTGTGTCTGGGTGAGTTTTCTACATCGTTTTCTCCACCATCCATGCACAAAAAAGGACAATTCTGGCTGCATCTAACAAAACTCTTCACACTTTGCTCAAATTGTTATAGAAGTATGATTCAAATGCAGAGAATACATCACTAATGAAACATTTCTGTTGTTGTCTTGGACTCTGTGAGTCTCTGAGTCTGTAAATAAAGATTCTGAAATAAAATAATAATTATAGATTATAGATAATTATGATATATAAATTATAAGGCTTAGGTTTACCTTGTTCCTAATAAAGTGGCACCTTATGTCCTTCCACTGCTGCAGCCTATCTGCTTCATGTTTTGTCATCCTGCACGTGGGCGGAAAGGAAGCAAGGCTAAAAAAAAATGTAGATGAGGGGACAATTAAGAACAGAAAGTGTTAGCAGGCATCAAGAAGCAGATTGAGAATCGTCTAGGAGCTGCAAAGAGAAAGTCCCCGGTGATGTATACGGTTATTATCTGGTGCACTTGTGGGTGTGAATGGAGACTGTCATGCATGCACCTTGGCAGGCCTTCCTCTGCTTGTGTTTTGGGGAACAGAACATGGCCAGTCCCCGGGGGCCCGCAGTTTGGCATTAGCATTCTGTGTGGTATAGGGCCACCATTTGCCGCTTGTCATTGTAAGATAGGTGGCTTGGTCCTCGCCAGAGTCCCTCCAGCTGAGCGGGCCCCACGTTCCTGTGGTGCTCAATGACCCCTCTCATTCTGCCTGTCCATTTGAGTTTTTTGGCTGCAGTTTCTACTTTAAAGAGAGCAACAGAAAACAAAACATCATTTGGTTTCATTCCAACTACCAAGAGAATTTTGTATTTCTGACCATTTGTTGGTTGGTTGGTTGGTTTGCAAGTAAACTCAAAAAGTAATAGTCAAATTATGTGCAGATATCTTTAGGAAAGTTCAAGGACAATCACCTTTTTTTCTTGTGAGAATTTACACTTGTGTGACTAAAGAGGCTCGAGAAGTTCTTGTTGTAAAACCTAAGGTCTTGTTTCCATCTTCTTTCTGTTTTTTCTTGGGTTTTTCCCTAGCTATGGAAAGTACAGTCTATGACCTTATTTCTGAATGCTGAACAATTGCCCACTACACTTGACTTGTTTCCTGATTAGTGTTGGAAATATGGGTCAAATTTAGACAAAAAATATGCCTACAGGAACAATAGTGTAAATAAAATTAGTGTATTTTTAGTGGATTCTTTACCTTTGTCAGATATTTAACCCTATTTACCCCTGAATCAGAAATGAGCTAGTTTTAGACCCCAGTTACCTTTTTAAAAGTCAATGCTGCTTAAGTGAAAGAAAGCCCAGTTAAACCATGCAGTCAGTGAACTCCAGTCATTGCGTGTAATTTTACGTTGTCCACTGCAAGCACTTATTTCTCTGTTTCTACTGTTCACATTAGGGTTCATGATAGAACAGATGCTGGTGTGTCTGCAGGCTAATGAGGAAGCACAGTACAGATCAGAGTTCAGACTGAGTTTGTTTGGAGTGTTGCCCACGGCGACGCATCGTCCTGAGCAGAGGAGACAGGGGAGCACTGAGGTCCTGACCGTTCAACAGTTCAGAATATTAATTGGGAAGTGGTATTCTGCAGCTTTGAAGGATTAAATAGGTACAGTGGGGAAGTCATTGCTCATTAAGCAAGATTTTAACATTTCTTTGTTCAAGTTTAAAGTCAAATTAGTCCCATAAACCATCTACAAATTGTGTGTAATACATTATTTGCACTAATACAACATGGTAGCACCTCAGTGGAATGGACATGCTAAAGGTGTTAATGAATTAAGAGTGTTAGAATCAACAGTGTAAGGTTTGAAATTTCATTAATATGTGTAAACTACAACAGAATAAATTATCACTTATTAATTGCCTTTTCATAGTTTGAAAAAAATATATTTTACTTAAATGATATAGCTGAATTCTCTAGCCATTACAGTGGAACCAAACTATGAGGCATAAGCTAAGGCATGTACAATTGTCTTAGTCATGAAAATATGGGTTGGAATTTATTTTTCTTTACATACATTTTCACCTTGAAGAAACCAGACCACACGTACCCATAGCTCTAAAAGACACCAAAATGTATTCTGTGCACACTGGTTGAAACATTGTTTGGTTTGTTAGTTAGTCAGCAATTGAAAAAGAAATAGTGGGTGTTTTATGTACATTTTATATATTTATTTCATGTACATATAGTTCTGACACTACAGTTAGATAAATCCAGCCAAAAGGCATAACTAAAGAGGCCATTGTTGGATGTGATGTTCATGGATCTATACCATTGTAAGATAGGGCAAATACCTTTGAAACAATGATTGTTCTGTTTTTATTTTCTTTTTCTTTTTTGTTTAAACAGCTAAACAAAAAAATGTAAAGCAAAAATCCCTAAAAACTGAAATAAGAATCCAAGGTCTGTCTAGCTCTTTCTATGAACGATTTCCTCTCACCACCCAGATTAAATAAAATGTCTAAAAGTTACCCCCATTTGAGTTTTTACTATTGTTTGAATCTTTTATATTTGAAGAAGTGTGCTCTAAAATCCCATGTCTGAGATCAATGACTCATCAATTTTGCATTGCTGATCATTAGTGTACGCTCCATAATAGCCCGCCAGCTGTTCCGTGAAAGTCATCTCTCGCTAGATGGAAGACTCTCTGGATTGGCTGACAGGTCGCTCCCATTTTGTCCAAATTAGAGCCCCTCTGTTCAAATATGTACAATGCTGACAGACGCCATATGTCTTCAGCATGCTTCCATTCATTTTGCTAGAGATACTCAGTCATACCTTTGTGACCACAAACGCTTTGCCCCAGTTGGAAGTGGAAGGCTAAAATTGGGTATATTTTCACAATTAGCTGGAGATTGATGCATTTTTTCCGTAGACTTGTTGGCGGAATGCTTTACCGGGATGTGTTGGAAGCATAACGCCAGGTGACAGCCAGCACTAGTGTTTGTAGCACAAGCCAAGAGGGATTATGGGTAGTAGGCTTTAATATCTGATTTTAATTAGCAGTTTAACACAGTGATCACGCCTCATTAGGGAGCTATTGGATGCTGCGGATGTGATGAAGAAAGAATAGAAAGAAGGAACTGTAATACTTGCACTGTAGCATGCAAAGTTATAATCCAGGAACAATATTTGGACTCTCCTTTTAGTTTTAGTAATGTGTTTATGACAAAATTTCTGAAATTTAAATCATCACAATAAAGAATTAAGGTTGAAAAAAACAACAACAAAAAACCAACAAAACCGTTTTTCATGATAGGCAGTTCTGCGTGCAAAAAATCCTCGTCAGAGACTCAAATAATAAAAAGTTTATGTTCTGCAGAGGAACTATCTCTGAATGCACAAAACGTCAAACTTGATGGGCAAGAGCAGGAAAAGCCTACCTTGAGTGCCACTTTATTGGGTCCAATGTCTACCTAATAAAGTGGCCAGTGAGTGTACACAGCTTGTGTTATGATGTTGTGGATAATCCCTTCAACATATACTAGTGCTTTACAACTCCACTCTGCTCAGTCGGTTGCCAGGATTTGTCTGTTTGGGGGCGGCATTCCCCACTGCTGCTTCCCTGCATGCCACTTGTGGATTTAGAGTGACTGTATCAAATCTGTGAATAGGACAGGATAAAAAGATTAAGGCTTTTTAACCCCATAGGAACCCCCTTTTTTAACCCCAGCCGTTGTCTAGGAATTAACGCTTCTTTTCCAATTGATGCTGCATTGATGAGAGTTGGCAGTGTACCAGGAGGGTTAAACTTGGGGCCTCATCTATTGTCAGTAATGGTATACAGTGGCGTGGAAAGCTGGACCCAAATCCTGTATTTAGAAAGTGGCCCTAAATGTATTAAACATATTTAGGAGCTCTTTTTTAGACAAGGTTATTTTTTCCTTTACATCCGTTAGTGGCAAAAAATATTTACCTTTTAAACACTAACGAATAAATTTCTTTTTTAACTGTAACTGCATATATTTAACAGAGGAGTTGATTTCAATATGGGGCCTCGCTACCTGCTGGGCCACTTAACTGCTACCCTGGCTAAACTCCTTGATGCCACACCACTGATAGGAGACAAGAAAGGGTTGGGGTGGTCCGTAAAGCTCCACTGGTCAGCTAGCAACACCCTGCTGCTCATTTCGCTCAACTCGTCCCACTTGCTGTTTCTCTCTCTCATACAGTTCCCTGCAGTGTCAAAGGAGCTATCTATATATGGCCAGATGCATTCAATCCACTTCCAATCCCCCGGGTTTAGTTCAGGGGCCGTGCACATTTTGTCCCAGGCACTTTTGACCACCTCCCCTAACCCCCTTGTATTGCTCTTTGGCTTTCCTTCTCACAATTGTTGAAATGCAGCCAAAAAGAAGCACTTGGTGTAAAACCCAGAGACACAGTGCAGAATAACAAAAAGGACTTGGATATTCCTATCTGAAAGCATATGTTTTCATTAGTGGAATTCCGAAAGATATTATTCCGGATCAATGGGTATTTCTTCACTGTACTTCAATAAAGGGGATCATTAAAAAGCAGAAACAGGATACAATAATTCAAGGGTTATAACTGGAGAAGTGGTGGGTGCTCATGCCTCTCAGAGGGAGGTTGTGGGTTTGATTCTTGGGCAGACATACATGTGTAGGGAGTAGAGTTACTTCTAAGCACTTATAAATCCCAGATACACAGTGGAATAACATAAAGGACTAATTCCCATTTTAAAAAGCATGTTTTCATTCTGAAAGATTTATCCCGGATCACTGTGGACTTCTTGCTTGTTCTTCCATAAAGGACATAATTTAAAAGTAGCGACATGTTAATGCTCTAAAAAGTCCATTAATCCAGGGTATGCATAGGGAGTTTAAGCCAAGATTAGCAGGTCAAGAACATGCTACAGTGGCAGTGCATCAAAAGTCAAAGTGGATAAGATGGTTGCACCAGATGTTGCTCATCTCTCATAACATGTTTGTGTCACTAATGCCTTCATTTGATACCCACACATCCGCCGTTGTGCAGTTTTAAAGGCCCTCTGGTGTCTTCCAGATATAGACCGTCTCTATCACAATCAACATCAGGACACAGTGATGGATATCTGTCTACTTAGGTCTCACACTGACATTGGAGAGCAGCATGAAGCAATGATTTCTTTGACGCAACTATTTGTCCCTGTCAGTTTTCAGATCAAAGCATGCCAATGGGTACAACAGTGCAGTAGAAATGACATAATTTCATATATATATCCATTTTTTTATTTAAATGTAATTGATAATCCAGGATGGTGCATTAAGGTCACTTGAGATAAGAGAAAGAAAAAAAAAACTGGAAAAAAATCCCCCCTTTTTTCATCACAAATGAAGGTTTTCTGCTCAATTTGAATTACTTTTCTTACAATTTACCAGAGCTTGAGACCATCAAAAAGATTTGACTTGACTTGAGACCTGTGACTGGATTAATATTGATTTTAACTACAACATCGATCTTGACATTTAAAAATTCTATACTATTCTATTCTATATTCAGTCAAATATTGCTGAGATCTGAGTGAAACACTTTTACAAGTTTCAGCCACTGTGGGAAAGTCGCCGATCGACCCATGTTTGTTTTGGTCTTTCTGCACATGCGTTACTCTGGGATACTGTGTTTACATGCCACAATATCTTGATTTCTGTTGGAGTTTTCAAGGTAGAGTACCAGGTTTCTCAAAAACTCTGGCTTATACCGAATCCCGAACGGTTACTTTGGCTCATCCCGAGTACTTAAATTGGGATGTGGAAGCACAAATACATAACAAGGACACTTGAATAACAGGAACATAACTGGGAAACTCAAGTGCATGTAAACACACTCAATGAGTACTCTACATCTAAATAGCAATACTTAGAATGTAAAGTTAATTGTGTGGAAGTAAGTATATAAAAGCATTGTTTGGTCCCATGCCGCTCCGGTTCAAGAAGTGCTCAAAATCTGCCCGTCTTCCCTGTGCCTCATTGAGCTCCCCTTTTAACACTGCCGTAATTAGTTTTCACCCAGCCCACAGCCCTGGGTGTCTGCTTTTGTGGACCGTGTCTTTTAAAAGGATCGAACCTGTCTCGCAAACAGAAACAAAGTGCCCTGTGCCACTCCCGCTCGTTTGTACGCCTCCCGAGCGAGATTGCTTATTGAACAGCAGTCGTCGTCGCTTGGAGCCTGAGGCGGGGCCAAAGACCGGGGGCTGCCAGAATCACTGCCCATTGTGGCTGGACACCTTGAATTTGTTCATCATTGAAGTTGTCTTGTAATTAATCTGTCTGTACGTTTAATTAAAAAGAAAAGTTGAGGGTGTAATTGAAAGCAATGGGTGCCTGGCAACTGGACCTGGAGAACTATGTGAGTGGTAATGTGTGGTGGCAGAGGGTATACATCACGTTAGTTAATCTGAAGTTGACCTCAGAGTAACTCCACAAAAGACAGACCTGCACCTATGGGCTACTGCAAACAACATGCATTCTTCTGATGTACTAATGTGGAAAAAAGGTACATTAATGCATTAATGTTCTTCTACATATTCTTGTTGCAAATTACTGGAGCCAAACCCTTAAAACTATGAGCCTGACTGTCTGCTTTTTTATGTTGCACATTAAACCTAGTCTCAGAAGTCAGTAAGAAAATAATGCATTCTAGAAGCTAACAATACATTTTCCATTTGTGCTTTTGTCATCATGGAAATATAGCACATAATTTGGCTGTTGCTGTGCTTATTAGATAGCTGCGTCAACTACTGTCAGAAATCTGTAGAAGTCTTTTTATAAAGAGATTTTTTGGCCTTTTTTTTTTTTGATAGGACAGTAGATTGACAGGAAATCAGAGAGAAGAGTGGGGTGTGACATCCAGCAAATTGTCGTGAGCCGGATTCGAACTCACAACACCGGGGCAAGCTCTGATGGCTTGTATATGGGCCGCATGCTCTACCTACTGGGCTAAACAGTGGCCATGTCTTAAATGTATTAAGATAAAAAATTGAAATATCTAAAAAAAAAGAAAGTATTCAAAAAGTAGGTAATGGATATAATTTCAATTTACTCTATTTTAATCTGTTAATATGGTCCACCAAAACCTGCACTTCCTAGATTTCCTTTGTATATCTGGTCTACTACTTCTATTATAAGATTGACCAGCTGTCTATAGT
>JAVQKG010189263.1:0-11245 GCA_036025885.1 Hypseleotris bucephala
ATTACTGCAATATCACTCCGCTGACAGCGTATAGTCCCTTTCTTTTTTCCGCTTAAAAAATCGCCACGTTTCATTTTGTGTAAACATCCTTCGGTGGTGGGTTGTGTAATGTACTCGTAGTAAATAGGGAAAATGTGGAAGAGCTTGTTCGCTTCTAAAAGGTAGCTCGAGGTGGCCCCATTGGAATACATGGGAGAAGCTAACTGCTAACAAATTACAACCCTTCGCTACAAGAACTTACCGCACGCATCAATATGAGAGATGTACGTATCCAATACAAAGTGATAGCAGAACATAGTTGAATTTAGAAAAACGGTGGTGTGTTCCTTTAACATCTTGCACGGAGGCAGAATAAATGCACTGGAATGCTTTGGTCTGTCTGTCCGCTTGTCGGCCATTGTCACTAACACCAGATAGAGCACAGACAGATGGACAGGTGGAACGGGAGCTCGCCTTACAGCCGCCACTTGTCCTATGCAAACAGATACATATTTCATCAGTTATTAAGGCTTCGACAGGTGTGGAAGAGATCCCCGGCATCAGTTGCAGCCATCTCCACTGCCACCATGGAAAAAATATGTTGGAAACGATAAGGGGGAGTTCCATAATAATAATAATTATCATTTTTGGCAAAGGTCATTAGCCTTCACAGTGATGACATTGATAGTGAGTGTGATATCAACAAACACATTCCTTTCTGTTTGACATTGTCATTACAAGATTGTTATTAAGATTTTGTTACTATTGTACAAATATGCTAAATAATTTTTTTCTGTCTACATGATGCTGCAGTAGGTATGCGTGCATAATTACAATGTTGCTGTGTTAATAATACTGATACTTATAATATAATACCACAGCTACACATCTGAAACTATGGATATACAGTACGTATGTGAAATGTTTTTGTAAATTAATGCCCAAAACTTGCACAGCTCTAGCCTGCCAATGACATACAATGTTCGGATGTGTTAATTAATTAAGATATCATTTAATTAGTGACACTTAAAAAGTCTTATATAATTAGTATTATTTATAATACTAAATAATTCACAATATACCAAATTGCCCTTTTCCATGTAACCACAATGCCCAGCACACGTGACTACAGGACAGATGTGTCTTATATAAAATTGATGTCATATTTCTTTCAGGGAATTCCTGATACTGTTTTGATGGCATAGAAATTAGCTATAAAAACAGCCAAAAACAGGTCATTCAGAAAGACAAAAATCATCTGTCATTGGTCTTTTCACATTACATAATATGGGAAAACCCTTAAAGGGCCATTGCAACATATTGCAAGTGGTCACTAAATGATGACATGAGTGCAAGAAGGGTCTGTTCCCAGAATCCACTATAGCTATACCACTAATTACAATAAATCCAAATGAATTGTATACAACAAAACCATGTCTATCTTCGGAAATGGCTGACTCACTTGTTTCACAGCCTTTACCTGATTAGATAAATAGGACAAATATGCCCAAGTGGGACAAGACCATAATCCTTTTATCTGGCACAGAGTGAGCTTGACTCTGCAGCTTACCTGTTACATCATTACCTATAGGCAATAATATTGTACATTAAAGAATAGAAGGTGGATTATAAAGCTCTTTCTATGTCCCCTGTGTGTTACAATGATGACATATAGGCTATAAACAAGATTGACAAGAATGGAAGCGTGAGGCGAGACCTTACATTCTTAGTTAGCCTTCTTGTATTCTAAAACAATCCAGAAATGCTATTGACAGTACTACCTGACAATGACAAATGAGCCGTGGTACCTGAGCAATCAAAGTCGAAAATGCACCCCTTGCCACTCTTGCAAAACGCACATCACTTGTTTGCTTTGAATGCTATGGGTATTTTATTTGCATTAGTCAACCTTGTGGAAAATCCATAACTCATTTGCAAGGCCTTTACAACCCGCAGGACGTCAACTGCAAACGCTCTTGGTGACATCCAAAACAGCTGTGTGTGTGGGCTATGCTACTGCTAGCACTGCTAAGGGGTATGGATAGGTGCTGGGCAAGTCGTAACTTTTTTACCTTCGCCCAGGAGGTTATCAAATCAACTGTATTTGTATAGCCCTATATAACAAAGTTGTCTCAGCGGATCGTTATGTGATCGGGTCTGTTGGCGTGTGTGCGTGTGTGCCTAATATGTGTGTCTGTTAGCAACTTCACGCAATAACTACTAAACGGATTTGGATGAAACTTCCAGGGAAGGTCAGTATTGGCACAGGGAAGAAGTGATTACATTTTGGTACATCTGCGACCTATATTAAGTAATTAATTAAGTAAGCCAAATGTGAAATGTGAACCCTGTAAACATTATCAGTCCTACACTACAACTATTCCTTTGAAATCATCAAAGACAGTTTCATTTTCTCATCTATGCTTTTGAAGTCGGCATGAACTGCACCACAAGTTTGTTTGCTGCCCAAACTGCATACAATGCTAAGACACCAATAGTGCTCATCCCCCTAAGAGATCACACTTTGAACTAGTGTGCATTAGCTTGCGTATTTTTTTACAATAGGTCCTTGTAAAGAACATGACACACACACACACATACACAAATGCAACTCCCAATGCCACATCAGGTTCACCAAAGTCCCGGCTTAGGTCTGCTGTGGCTCATGGGTAATTTTCTGGTCAGTGTCGTCCTTTTTATTCCTCTCCTCTGCTGCCAAGAGGAAATGAAAGGATGATCTCTTCCACTCGTCACTTCACCAGAAAACAAACAGGAGACTTTTATGGTGTGCTTGTTGACCTACAGCCCGGGAACAACAACACACCACCACTGCTGTTTACTTCAGGATGAGCTATTTAAACTGATCTAACGGCACTTCCTCTCTGACACGTACCACCCGACTGCTACACAGGGATCTCTCCACACTGAATTTTGGTGAGATGCTATTCTAAAACCGAAATAAGACAAAATACCAGACATGCACACTTTGGCATTTTTATTCATAGTCAAGTGAAAGAGAAACTCTAAGCTAAATGGAAAGTCAGCCTTTCTATCAACAGATTCTACTAAATGACGAGCACAGATCCTCCACAGTGCACAGCAGCAGCAGAGAAGCACCTGGCATGTGTACAGTTGTGAGCAGTGTCCTACACACACCTGTTCTCCCCGGCATCAGGCCCGGGTCCTAAACAAAGCTCCTCTCTGTGCTGACATAGACTATGTTTGATTCCTCGCGCACTTTTAGCCAGAATACTGCCACTGCTGTTTGCATTGAGCTAAATAAGACTGAAATACAAGCAGGAGGAGTAAGAAAGAACTTCCCAGAGAGTCATCTGGTTTAATGCCAGTCCCGCTGGTGTGGATTACAGGCACATATTACAGCAGAACTCCAGCTGACCCCTCATCTATATCCTCAGGGGAAATGGGAGCCAGTCAGTGATGGGGGGCTGAGGTCTGGGGCCTGGGGAGGAGAGGGCTGATTTGCAGCCAGTGGGTATACTACCTTTTTATGGTGTCTTTTTACAAAAAAAAAAAAAAAACTTTCACTGATAAATACCAAATTGTTGATCTTACTTAAAAAATGACAACAGTCTCAGTAAACATGTAGGTACATATATGTGAAAAAGCATTCACTCATTCAAAGTGTAGTAAATAAATAACTCATATTTGCTCATTACATTTGCTGTGTTCAACAGTCAGATGTGAAATGCATGTAATTGCTGTATAGTATGAATATTTCTTTTGGATAATATTTTTTTTGTTTTTGTTATTGTTAGGAAAGTCTTTTGTTTTGCTCTTACCTGTAGTATCTGGACTGCAGATAGGTGGAACAGACTGCTTTAGACACATGGCTGGCTGAGCCGAAGTCTATGACCTTAACCCTGTAGGGCTGTCGAGACGGGTCCACCAGCATGATGTTCTCAGGCTTCAGGTCAGCATGGATCAGTCCTAGGCTCTTGAGTTTCATTAGTGCTGTAGCCACCTGCTGTAGCACAGGTCTGATGTACTTCAGCGGGAGAGGGCTGAACTTGTTCTGTTTGAGGAAGTCGTACAGGTTCTGCTCCAGCATCTCAAATACCAGGCACGTGTGGTTCTTGTGCTGGAAGCACTCGTAGGCCCTCACAAAGTTGTAGTCGTCTGCGCTCTCTGTGCTGAGACGTGCCAAGATGCTAACCTCAATCTGGCCTTGCCTTGCGTAAGATGGATGGTTTTTCAAGATCTTGATTGCTACTATCTCATTGGTGCCCCTCTTCCAACACTTCACCACCTGCCCAAAAGTACCTCGCCCCAAGAACTCCAGCACTTCATAGGTATTGGTCATGGAACAAAGCACCTCATGCTGCACTAGTTGGTAATCTCCCTCATTGTTGGAGCCACTGTTCTTGGATGTGGCCGTGGAGGTGGCAGTGGCGACTGTTGCCACTGTGGCTCCACTGGCCGCTCCGTTATGAATCATGGGTGGGCCGTGCTCCTCAATGATCTGCACACTGCTGTTGTTGTCAAGCTCCTCGCTCTTGCGTTTAAGCCCACATCGCTGGTAGGTGTCTAAGAGACTGACAGTGCTACGGCGCGTCAGGTTGTGGAGCGCACTGCCACCACCACTACTGTTGCTGCTGCTACCTCCACCCCCACTGCCTAGGAGAGAGCCCACAGCCCCCGAAGTGCTGCTGGCTGAGGCCACCACAATGTGGCCCGCACTGGCAGGAAAGATGAGCGCCTGTTCGTAGGACAGAGTGGAGCCGTTGATACCCAGGGGCCCGCTGGCGGCTGACACGTTCTTGCTGCTGTTGTGGCTGTAGACTTTGCTATGCGTGCCGTACCCTGTCATATCCCAGTTACAACTTTGCTCCACCTTCAGTTTCTTTACGCTAAAGAAGGCACTTGACTGGAGAGTGTGAGGGGAGAAGACTTGCACTTGCGAGGCCATACCTGTAACAGAGGGGCAGAGGGGAGGGGCGTGGGACAGAAATGAAAGTGAGAGGTTAGGAATCTGAGAGTGTCTGAAACACGAGTGGTAGTGACAAGCTTTAAATAAAGACAGCTTGCGTTGTTAACCTCTTGAACTCTTTAACATTGCTGTAAAAAGCCAGGATTCAATTAAAATGCATTGATGTGCTTTGGTGATTTATATTTATAAATTATGTTAGTGCGATGTATACTTTTATGCTGTTATTTAAGAAGATGTTTTCCAGACTGAGTGGTACTTATGTAGATATTAGTTCATGCAAAGGAAAAGCCATTTCCCTACTGTTCCCATCTGCAGTAAAACACATTGGCTGAAGAATACAGATTCACAGAACACTCCACGAAGACAGCAGGACAACAAAAAAACAGTGCCACAAAAAAATCTAAAAGAATGATTGCAATTTCCTTCCCTTGTACACAACCCTGCCCTTGCATTTATTGGTACACAATTACTCACTTTGGGGAAGGTGGTGGAAGAAATTTTACTCAACTAACGATGAGAACAGCAGAGGGGCAGTGAACTCCCTCTCAACCACAAATCCCGAAGACAACAAAACAAAAGCAAAACTGCAGCAAGGCTGTGTTGAGCTCCTGGGAACAGGCTGCCTCAGAATAAGAAACAGCTTCTCCAAGCAAACAACAGCCCAAAATAGTCCCTTTCTTTATCTCTCGCTTTGCAAACACACTTGTTTATAGCATTGAAATGATTATTACAGCACAAAGCAAATTATATGAGACTTGGGCTAATAACATGTTTAAACTGTTTCCAGCAAAGCCAAAATGGGTTTACTACTAACAAACTAAGAGATACCACCTGGTTTTGCCAATGGCCACACGCACAATTAGGCCTCACTGATCATCAACTGGTGTAATTTAAAGAATGTTATAGCCACTGCGCAACAAACACAACTCCCATGCTTACAAACAGTCCCTTACGTGTTTTGGCTAGTTAAAAATGTGCTACTTTTATGTATTTAAAGAGTTTTGTTACTTTCAAAGATAATTAAAGGACCAGTTCCCCTTCAAATTGGGAGGACTTCCATAATCATGGCCAGGATTCTCGGCATAGAAAGCTGTGAGGGAGGAGACAAGCCTGGTCACTTTGTCATTATTAGCCCTTTGAGTGGTGATGATGATTAATTCAGTAGGAAGCTGGCAGCCTTCCACTATACTCCGCTTGGTTTGTTTTCTAACTCTCTTGACCTCTCTTAGTCTTTCCGTTTTAACATTTATTTTGTTCACTCCTTTTCACCCAGCATGGAGTTACTAGTTATATCCACGGTCATCTGGTCTTAGCCTTAATGCTACAGGATTGACAAAATAGAACATTTGAGGCCTCAATAAACTTGGCAGGATTGCATGGTGATGTTAGAATGGCACTTCTAGGCCTCCTCCTGCACAATTATGGTTTCTGTTTTGGATTTTACATGCTAATGCCTGGTTCCATCAAGAACAGCCCTTTCCGTTTTAGATAGGTAATGAACAACGTCCGCTTGGCTATTAGGGGCAAGGCTCTCTGCTAATCACATAAGCCCTCAAGGCCAGATGTCACTCCTTGGATTACCAATTCCTGCGCCTGGACTTTACGCTAAAAATAATTTGAATGATGGGTTTCGTCACCGAGCTGCGTCAACAGTGTGTGTGACTGGGAGCCTGACGGGATAATCACAGGCACTGATGGACACCAAGATGGACGGAGCCTGTCTGATCCTTGTATGGAAAATTCCAGCATAACATATCTGCCAGGATGATTATGGATAGCACAGGGTTTCACAAGGCCAAGCTCACTGGTCTGTGCATTAGCCCTCAGTCAGTACTCTTGCATACAGTGCTATGTTAGATTAACATATTGTATGTGACTGGCATGGACTGCTATAACTATTTCAGAAACTACTGATTATCCAGATATGAACAAAGGACCAAATAAGAACATATATCAGTAAACTTTGCTTCAGTCGAAAATACCTTGTTGTCAGAAATCAGCGCAAAAAAGGCAGACTGGTCCTAAATAATAGAAGGGCTAAGGCCTGCATTCAACAAATTTCTACCATTTATAAGTTATGTTCCAGTAGGAAACATAATCACTTTCAGTTGAAAACTGGCAGAAAAAAATAAATGGTGGTCTAAAAAAAAGAAGTATAACAGCAGTCAGGGGACAAAATAGATTACTAGGTGCACAAATCTGTTTTACAGAAAGTCCATTTATTGTTAATGTAGAACATCATGGACTTCGATGGACTGGTCTGGACAGTTTCCTGTATGGAAAATTTCATATAAATTCATATATCTGCCAGTATGATTATGGACATCACCGGTTTTAAAAGACCAGATCAAACCTTGCAGCTCTTTGCATTAGCATTGGCCCTCAGACCCCTGTTTGACATTGCCTGCGTGGTGCATCAGGCTGAAGGCCAGCCCAGACATCTAATATCTGAGATAAAACTGACAAAAATGCAAAAGAAATTCAAAGAAATATTTGGTGTATTCAGGCCTAGGTTATTAAGACACTTCCAATTGTGCATCCAAAGTGAGCTGCATACTAGCACATTTCATAGCCCTGTGTGAAACGCTGATAAATAATTAGATGAATGAACAATAAGAGGTCAAGTGCTTGGAATGTTATCTCATGACAGCATACACGAGCAACAATGTGACCAAATTATACTTCACTGGCAAAGCGCCTCCACTGGCCATGAATCACTCACACTGTAGTAGACCATATTTATGATCTGGAATCTGAACAGCCAAACCCTCCCTTGTTTGTGACGAGTGCTGAGACCTTCCTTTGAAAATGTTCTCTTTGAGTTTATTTGAATGTTAGAACTCAACACCAAGTGCAAAACTGTAAATACTAATTTACAATTTATCTATTTTTTCATTTACAATGTCTCAGGAGAATCATTATGAAATACCTAAAGAAACTGTGTGTCCTACATGCTGAAATTAACCATACCAGAGAGGCATTTTCTACTGTTTAGAGTGGCTGCATGTTGAAATGATAATAGTCAGTGTTTTCAGAGAGATTACTTCTCTGTCAGGAGCTTGTTAATCTTCTTTTTGGGGAGGATCAGGGACGTTTTGTGCGTGCTGGGCAAGGGGTAAGAAACAGTCAGAAAGAATAGAAGGTAGGGTGGCCCTCACATTCTCGCCTGTGACCTGCTTCTATTTACCCTCTTTTATTAAACTCGTCATTTATACTGCGCTGACAACATGACACAGAGTATTGATGAGGACGCCTTTAGACTTCACAAAACCTGCCAAGTAGTGCTTTGTAATTACAAATAGTCTTTTAATATAAACTCTGACGATCACTCACACACCCACGCTTGTTTCCAAAGTTCTGCACTTCACACAAATCATCATTTTAAATGTTCCAAATGTTGAGATGAGACAGAATTAAATAATTTTAGCTATTTATTATTGTCAGTTATGATAGCAAATCCGGCCCTTATTGATATAAAGCAGGTTTTTGAGTTTATATCAATATCCAGACTCCTCAAAATCACTTAAGTGGATAGAAACACGACTGGGACCCCAGCGTCACCTAGGAGACCACACTGAGAGAATGGCTCTGCCTGGTCGATGTCCCCTGCTCTGGTTATATTTGGACATCTCCCTGAGACTATATGTCTCCAGACACCATTGGAGACATAGCCATGACCCATGTCTTTAGACTGGACAGCCCAGAATCTGTGAGCCGACAGGGCATGGGGGTAAGCCAAATCACCAGCTAATGAAATGACTTCAGACTGTCTAGACAAAGCATTATCTCACCCTTTGCTGCAGATTCTGAACATCCTCTCACCCAGATATATAAAGTAAAAAAAAAATAGACTATTTACAGGCTTCTGAACAGAGCTGGTTCCTCAAAGTGTACAATGGATGTTGACTAAATTGCTCATGTTGACAGTCTATCATAAATAGTATGATTTCCAATTCAATACAAATACAAACATTTCTGCCTGTTTCTGTTAACATGCACATAATCATCTCTTGTTGTAGTTTTGAAAGCAATATTTTTATAAGAAAACTACAATAGTTTAGCTCATCCCCCCTCAGTCAAAATAAAACTAGAGCCCATTGGATGAAAGCAAGTGTGGAATGAAAAGTGATTAATGCAATTTTATGAGTGCTCCTCAAAAGACACTTCAGGAGACTATCTCTTGGCACTGATCCCTCAATGCGATGTAACCATATGGGCATAAACATATTTTTAAAAGCATATTTCATATTGAGTGGTGTGATGATGGAGACAGAGAGCACTGTCAAGCAGATGCTTGTCCTGCGTTCAAAGGGTTCTAGAATGGTGAATATAGAAGCAGCACAATATATGATTCACAGCTCTTTTCATACATTAAACCATTCATGTCTGTAGTCTTCATTCCTTATTTATTTGCCTCAAATACAAAGACATTACGGCTCCCAATTTCACTAGAGGAATGCTTTTGTGGTTGTGAGGTTAGGAGCAGGGACATCAGAGTATGAGAACATATTGTCCATACACAACCCAGTCCTGTGCCCTCTGTGGGGAAGCTCCAGCATGTCTGTTTCTATAGCTCACCCTCAACCGCTATTGACCACCCTGGCTGCTTTTTGAGCTCTCTCATCCCTGCTTATTTATAGAATAATGCAGCAGACAGGCTCAGGGGTAGATACTGTCACGAGGACCGCCGCTCCATCAGCCTATATGCTCAAGTGCTTCTCAAACTGACTTCCATATCATACACAAAAAGGACAAACAGCCCCACGGCATATGGGTAGCCTAATGGGCAAATATTAATGCTGTTTGATATGCACACATGCAGGCCTTCATGGCCCATAAATTAGCAACACTCCTGCTGTAAAAACATGACACTCCCTGCCCCTTCCTGGAAGCAAACAGGCAAAGATACAGCATGTTGTGTTAGCTGTAAGATAACAAGTTTGGTCAGCACTTGTTCAAATGTACTTGTAAACACACTAAAGCAGTACACAAATGTAACCTAAATGCACTTAACAGCCAAAAAATAACTCCGGGTAACTTTGTCTCTCATGATAACATGTGGAGTCATTGCTAACACGTGTCTAATCTTGAGTAAATGTGCTGCTTCTCTGGAGCTAACTGTCAGGAGATAAGACAGCAGCCATTCAAACTGTTAAACACAGTCATAAAACGATTGGAGTGAGAAAAACATTAGGCTTGTTTTCTCTGACGGGTCAGGCTAACCAGGCACTGAACCGCGGCAAAGGGAACAGTGAGTGAGGGAGAGGAGTGGTGGCCCCGCTCAGGCTTGATTTCTTATTAATCAAATCACCAGAGCTGCAAATGCACAAAAATCTCAACTTCCTGCCTAGAACATCAGAAAAAGAGAGAGAATGAAAATTTGATAAGTACAAGATATATTAATAGCACTTATTTAGGTAGACTTCTCTCAAGGTGTTGCGCAATAGATTTTTTCACCATACTTTTTCAACACTTAAATTCCAACAGATTTTATTCACTTGTTGATTGGCTAATGATTTGTACCTAACAAAGTGGCCAGTGAGTGCATTGTTCAGTGGAAAACCTCATGTGAGGGATGCAGAACAGAACAGCTACAACATGGGCGTCAGCCTAACACACTTGGGGACCTGTTAACTTAAAGCTTGGCTGCATTTGTGGCTGCTTTGACTACAATTGTGAATGCACAACAGCGGGCCAGGCGGGGACAAAGACACACACCTGATAAGCAACACTTATCATTTACATGCAGTAGAAACGCCCCAGTGCTCTGCACTTCCCCTTGTGTCATTAGTGACAGCTGGACACTATGTGCAATAATGAGATCAACATACTGTATGACAGGAGGAACAAACCAGTGGAGGACACGGAAATGGGTACAATGGTAGAAAAAACTGTGTGCATTGGTAAATTGATTTGGGAGAAGTCAGCATGCAATGGCTTTTGATGCTGTGCACATGTAACAGGGAGGTTATAAAATTCAATGTTGACACGCAACACTAGCATGTCAATAAGACAAAGAGATAAACACAGAAACAATAGTGAAACAGTCCCAAGTACAAAAACATTATGAATTCTAGGGCTGAAACAATTAATCGGATAAATCGTGATTAATCGTGATTAATCGATTACTGAAATAATAGTCTCTAAAGACTAGACTAGACTCTCAAACATGATATTTGCTGAGAGAACAACCCACACAGAGCAAGAATTAGACCAAAACTGAACAAAAAATATATAGATGCATTAATAATAGTGCATTAAGAACGAAAAACCTTCTTTTTCTGTAAATATGCTCTATCCAGAAGTCCTCAGGTGGAA
>JAVQKG010189345.1:0-20879 GCA_036025885.1 Hypseleotris bucephala
TAGGTGGTGTCTTGGGCTGTGTCTGCCGGAGAGAGGTGTTCGGGACCGACAGCGAGGATGAGTTGCTCGGGGAGGACGACGGAGCCAGCGGAGGGAACTGGAACGGGTCCAGGATGTCAAACCTGTTTGATAGCGGGAGCGTGTCACTCTGTGGAGGAGTACTAGAGGGAGATGAGTGACCAGGATTTGCTCGGTACACTGTAGACCTTGTGTGAGATGGCGTGGAGGACACTGGTGGCCGGTTGGATGTCTGCATGCTGTATGTTGGAGGTGGAGGATCTGAGGAGCGGCCAGGCTTAACTCTGGAAACTGTGGACCAGGAGGGTGTGGATGATACCGGAGGCTGACGGGTCTTGGGTCTTGCCCCCAGACCTGTCCAAGCTCCCGTGGCAGCGTCTGGGAGCTTGTGGAGCACAGGATGGTCGGATCAAGCACACTACCGGCGGCAGCGGGACTGACCCGGCCTACTGCGACCACAGAGTCCATTGATGGCTCTCCGGTATGGGCCTGGGAAAAAGAGGACACTATCGACTCAAGGTGGACAATTCTCTCCTCCAACCTGCTGAGACATCCAGCGGTGAGTAGATGATAATGTTCGTATGCAGCCCGAAGAGGTAATCCAATGTAAAAAGGGAATTTATTATTTATAAGATTAAAAAGTAAAAAAAAAATGTGGAGAGACGTTTTGGCGGACTACAGTGCGTCTGACTCTGTGCCATGTTTGGTGAGTTGAAAAGTGCAAAATCAGCATTTTGTTTTTTTGCTTGCCACCACCCTCCCGATTGCGATATCTCGGACTCCGTGCCATGTTTGGTGAGTTTTTGTTAACATTCAGGGGGTCAGTTTGTGATGTTGCCCTGGTAACACCGTTGAAAATTATGACTCAAATTGGATAACTTTTAAAGCCCCATGTCTTAAGTTCTACTTTTGTCAAAATAATCTGATTTGGAATAAAACCCTAGGAGCCTTAGGATTTTGAGTAATGTGTAAGTATCCAAGATGGCCGACTTCCTGTTGGTTTGCTAGCAACACTATAATCCAATTTTCTGTTCATCCCCAGGTGACGCATGTGTGTGCCAAATTTAATTTTATTCCGACAAAGTAATTTTTGGGACGTCCCATTGGCCGATGGTGAAATTTCGGGGCGTTGCCATGGTAACATCGTTGGAGTTGGGGTGTGGTCATGATTGGCTTTTTTGATCAGGGTCATGTGACGAATGTGCCTACCAAGTTTCATCTGTCTATGACAAAGGTGACTTGGTCGTCCCATTCAAAATTGGTATTTGCTCTGTAGGGGGCGCTATCGCGCCCAGATTAAAAATTCCTGTATAAACGCGTTCAGGGGCGGGGACTCCACAAACTATTAAAGTTTGAGGCAGATCGGACAAAGTATGTCCGAGCAATCGCAATCGGGAGGGTGGTGGCAAGCAAAAAACGAAGGTCAAGTTCGCGATGTTGTCACGGCAACACCGTAAAAAATTATGACTCAAATTGGATAACTTTAAAGCCCTATGTCTCAACATTATTTTGACCAAAGTAGAGCTCCTTCACTGCCTCGAAGTACGCAAAGCGCACAAAAACAGAGTGCGACGCACTCACCCATACACACACACACACACACTCGTGGCATCAAGCCCTATTCGGCAATATAG
Source organism: Hypseleotris bucephala (assembly GCA_036025885.1). Taxonomy (NCBI): domain Eukaryota; kingdom Metazoa; phylum Chordata; class Actinopteri; order Gobiiformes; family Eleotridae; genus Hypseleotris; species Hypseleotris bucephala. The sequence continues at coordinate 1,653 of JAVQKG010189345.1, forward strand.
GTATGTGGTCACAACGCTATGTTTTTGCAGATTTGAGACCTTTTAATGTGCAATTGTGTCTGTTTAAATATAAATTTGAAATTTCGGAGGTTGTGCTCGATCCGTTTCCTGCTAGTACGATGTGATCTGTGTAGATTGACTGCGAACCTGCTCCGGCGTCTGGCAAAAATAGACTGGTGCGTAATTTTGGCGGATGGCGGAGAGCCGTTCAGCGCCAGGCGCAGCTGAGCAGGGGCAGTGGAAACACTCTCATTGAAAACAAAGGTTGCGTAATTGCAGCGGAGGTCGTTCCGTGGCGCAGCGGAGCGGAACCGCAGGCAGTGGAATTCAGGCGTAACACAGCAGTAACACTGCAGTAACACAGCAGTGTGCTGCTGAATAGTTAATGGAGGAGGCTGAGGCGTGGTCTTTAAGCTGCAGTGTCTCGTGTGTCAGTGGTTCGCATCAGTTAGCATCAGTTAGCATCAGTGTGAAGACCATTAGACTCAGTGTAATGTGAGACACTGGAGATCAGCTCACACTCTCAGGGTTTGTCATAATGAAGCAAGCAGTGCAGAAAACACAGACAGAAAATGGGCCTATAGGAGTGGGCTGCAGCTAATGATTATTTTGCTACTTGATTAATCTTACTATAAATATATATTTATATCGGCGAAACGCGAGAATCACAAAAGTCAAATAGACCCTTTGAACCCTATGGGACTCTGGATACATTTACTTTGTCAGAGAGCAATGAAACTTGGTACAGTGACTGTGACTTTGTACTTTTTACAACAGCTCTAACTGTTATGAACATTTGCGTGCTCTCTGTAATTGCGTGCCCCAGGCGGTCGCATGCCCCCAACGGTCGCGTGCTCTAGGCGATCGCAAGGTGAGGGCCATTATCCCCGCTTGCGGGTTTAATATTATCATTGAATTGCCTTTTTTATATACAGTCAAAATAATGTAGACCACATATTTTACAGACACATTTTTAAGCAACTGCAGTAGCTATAGTGAAGATTATTAAAGGCTCATCAAACCACAAAGGGTCACAAACCATATTTGTCTTTTCATTTTGCCAATTCTAGCTGCTGCTTCTAGAAATAACGTGGCATAAAACCTATACCAAATGCAAGGAAAGAACAGGAAAGAAACGAATTGCAGACTCCTTCAGACATAAATTGAGAATCTACTACAAATGGTCAATTGTTCTGATTTGAAATTAAAAGCATTCTTGGGAAATATGTCTTACTTATTTGAGCTCTAACTGCCTGCCACTTTTCCCTCTTTGAACTATTAGTTTTTATCTTAGTGACATCTGCTAGAATGCATAAATATAGTGATCATATTTTGTTTTTTGTAAGTGTTATTTCCAAATGTTTCCAATTACAAAGTTGTTCCACTTACTTGCTTGGGTAATACAATACTGACACATTTGATTGAAGGGCTTTTAATAGCTTAGAAATATATTGATCTATCTGCCTAATACTCTTTAATCCTTTATATGTATTCACTTCTATTGCAAGTATCACAAGTCTCATTCTCTACTTGTCAATCCAGCACTAAATCCCCCTTTACTTGTTTATTTTCCTCCCCTTTCTTTTATTGATACTAGCACGAGAAGCTTCCAGACTGATTTGCAGCCAAAAGATGGACTTGCATGTTTCCCATTGTGTGAAAATCTTAAGCCGGGCCTTCCTCCTCTTCCCCCAGCTCTTGTGTGACTGACGGGCCTTATTGGGCTATAACAGGCGTAACTCCCTCCCTTTGTCTAAGCACAATTCTCACACACATTCGGAGCCGTTCTTTGCACTATTTGGGACTAGTGCTTCTACTCCTCCTCCCGTCTCCTCCCCCTTGGTCCCCCTTTTTCTCAGCTTCCCCTCTGTGAAATGAACACTTCAGCAGGCCGGAAACATTTAATCTGGCCTTGCTTTTGAAGAAAATTAATTGAAACTTGTCCTGCTATAGCCCCTCTTTCTCTTTGTCGATCTCGGCCTCCTTGGCTTTTCATGATGGGGCTGGTGAAATTGTCAGAGGGCCTTGAATGACAAGAAAAGGAGGTTGTTTCATCTTCGTCTTTTATATTTTTAATTTAGAAGTGAGTAAAGTGTAGATGAGGTCCTAATGTTGAGAGTAATTGGTAACTAATATTCATTTTACAAGAAAGAAGCACTGGTCTAATACAGTGTGAATTGGGTCCTCAATATGTATACAAGAGCTACAGAAATAGATAAATAGATATAGAAGTTCAAAGTTAGAACACTGAGACCCATATTCAGTGTCTATGTATATCATTAATAAATAATAATAATACATACGTTTTAATAATAGTGCTTTTCTCAACACTCAAATGATTGCATTTTCAATCTACTTGTGACGGGAGTATGACTGCCATTCATCGCATGAGGCCCCTGTGACCATCTTAAGAGGCCCTTTTCCACTAGGTTGGGACGGGACGGGACAAATTGTGGTTGTTTCCACAAGGCTGAACCGTCCCAAAGCATCTCAAAGCATTCCTATACATTCCTAAGCGCTACCTTTCTCAACCATTCCAAGGTGGGTCCCAACAGGTCTGGAGAGGTTGAGGCAGACCGAGGGCATTGATTGGGCAATAATAATCCACATTTGAGTGTAAATGAGATTAAATAAAGCTAAATACATTGTCTTATGTCCTATGTCCCATTGGGTCCTTACGAATACGTGCCCTTACGAATATGGACAAGATTAGCGCTAGTTACCAAGATGGTTATGGTTAGAGTTATGGTTAAGGTTTGAATATGGGTTTGGGTTAGTTTATTGAGTACAGTACAATCAAATTTGTCAGTTGTAGGATCAATGGGAATTATACATAATTTATTAGCATATACATTAAGGCACTTGTCTCTTATAGTCTCACTCTCAGAGGAATGGAAAGATATTCCTATTTGGGGAGACAGCATCCCAGGCGTCCTGTACCATCCTGTTCTGATTAGTGGAAAAGGGTCTAAGAGGTGCTATATAGATAGAGCATATTAAGCCAAAAAAGCAAAAAAACAAACAAAAAAAACAGTGTTTATTTAACCTTTTGGGATGTGTTCGCTGTGATGTTTTGATAAGCAGAAGTTTTGATAATTAATTAGTAGTAATTAGTAGACTGTCTAAGCCTTTACAATAAAACAAAACAACAATAGAACAGTATAGTTGTTATCTTCTTTTGGGAACAACCTCTCATGGACAGTTCACAAAAACACTTCATTCTATTAAGTTGTCATGTTCCTTCCCTTCAGCAGCATCTACACAACACCTACACACATCTTGTATCTTGACTAGTAACTTTGACGTAATCAGCTGGCTTTCCGCCGCAACAGCCCATATCTGTCTAGGTCCCTATGTCCCAGAAATAGGTTTATCCACCCTCCTTTCACACTCCCTCTCTAGGCCCCGCCTCTTCCTGTGTTTTTAAGGAAGGGGCGACAGATATTATGCTAAGCCCCCAGCGTTAGTTTTTATGTTGCCATAGCAGCCTTGCTCCCACCGGGTTGTGACCTCAGATGATTACAGTACAAAGCCTATTGGGTCTCGAAAACCTCTTTGAAGATGAAAAGTCTTTGATGGTTTGTATTTATGCAAATCTCTCAGATATTATTTATCCAACTGAGATTGAATAGAGAGATGATTAAAATTGCCCCTATTTTCTTAAACCCCTCAATGCCGGCCCCTGGATTGCTTTTTGGAGAACAAGAGTTTGAGTGCATGTGCAAGGGTTATTTGGGTGTTCATTTAGAAAAATTGCCAAGATTTACCTGTGGATATTGGTTGGAGGAAGGAGGACATGGAGTTAGACATTTCTACTCCAAGCTTTTTTTCTTTCTTTCTTTCTTTTTTTTAGACTGGCTTTCAAAGGAAATATCTAACGGAGGGGGCTTTTGTGTGTTTCCAGATGATAGATTTTGGAATTTGGGCTACCCCACTGGCAGTCCCGGGCTCGCTGTGAACTGGTCTGTTGGAAAAAAAATTGGAATGCTTTGGTCTTCAAAGAATTAAACTCAGGTTTAAAGCCTTACTTAGGTGAGCTTGCATATTAGCAGGAGTCGTGGGGAATAAAGGCCTCAGAAAAAGTGTCACATCACACTCTTGATTGTGGATTCAGTCGTTCCCTGTTCACCGCCATGGAGGGTGCAATGCAAAACTGAATAATGTAGGAGTAAAAACACTCAAAGACATCCCCATATCTTGTTTTTTCTTCTACCACTTTATTCCGAATTTTGTTTCTTCTTTTCTGCTTTGTGGCATGTGTGCTACATTTCCATGCAGACACTCTCGAGGGAGCTGTACTTGGTGCTACGTCTGTGTCTCAAAGACTTCAAACTAGAGGGAACCCTGGTGATAATGTAAAATATTTCATTGCACCTGCTTTTCTTGCCGCTGCCACTCACACTCTCACACATTAAACATCACAAGAGTGTGTTTTTCAATAAAGGCTCAAATGGGAACAGTGCAGGTAATAAAAATACCAATATTTGTATCACATTGGAGGTAGGCCTCTTTTTTCTCCTGTATCTCTTTCTTAAGCCATCGTGGATTTGAAAAGTGTGTCGTATTACTAATATTTTTTTTCTTTTCACTTGAGATAAAGGCACTGTAAGACAGTATGTTTTTTCTTTTCTTCTGTTCTTCAGCTAATAATGCATTGATAAGTCTACTGCTGGTTGAATCTCTTTCTCTCTACATAAGAGAAGACACTTGTTCCAAAGTAGAAACCTACTCAAACATGACAACTGGCATAGTTAATTGAAAGCACCTAAGTTGTAAGATCTCTAAAGGTACAAAAGGTTCCACAAATGAATTTGTGAAGAAATGGGAACACGCCCTGTGATTATTTAAGCCTACCCGAATTGTTAGTTGTTTTATTATTCTAATAAATAGTTTAAAATATAATTAAACATTTACTAAACTAACTGTGTTTGCCTTACATACCTCTATATCACACATGTATTTGAGTGAGTGAGTAACATAAATTACAGTCACTTACAGTAATTATATTAAAAAAATCTTCTGTTTACTTATACTCACTGCTAAATTACTTACGTAATGTTCATACTTACAAGAGTAATTTCCTGTTCAACCATTACAATAATATACGAACTCAGTTACAGTCTCACTATTAGTACTGTATCATTCTTCTATCCTAACTAATGACAGAAACAAATAGCTCACTTTTTGCCCCAAGTTCCTGTTGTCCCACAGCGACACTGAAGTCTGATCTAACGCTAAACACACGTGGCACATTAAACATTATTTAGAACAAGTTAATTAATCGTAATCCTCTGGAGCTTTTCTGTCTCAGTTTCTAAATAAACAGTGAACACAGTTAATGAGTGGAGATGTTGTTTCTTTGTGTTTAGTTTGTTGACAGGTTTCAGCACCACTTGAAAGCACGGCCGCTGACAGAACCCATTCGCCTGGTCACCTTTGTGGAAACCGCTGTGGGCCTGCTCAATTTTAAGGTAAATTACAAACAAATCCGCACCCCCCCAAAAAACTGCCTGCGTAAGACGTTTTGGCTGTTTGTCCATTGTTCACTTTTAGATTAAAGCTTCCATCGGCTGAACGGAAGCGCACCACGTGTCCAAAAAGAAAAAAAAAAACATTTCAAAGTGCTTGGACAGTCTATCAAAAACCAACCTTTTTTGTCTGTTCCTTTCTATCCTTCCCCAGACTCACTGACATTTTTAATTAGAATTGTATTAATATAATCATTGTGAAAAGTAATAATTTGGCAAGCATCAAAGCTACTCCAGCATGACCTTCATCTGCATGGGGAAGAAAGGGCATGATTTGGGGCCATTGGAGAGAGTAACAAGCTGTCCTTATTCCTTGTTCATTTGTCGTTGTAGTTTTCCCTTCAGTTCTGTGACTGTTTTAGTGTGTGCATTTAGATGTGTGTGTTTTGATGGCGGGAGGGGGGCGTCTTTGTATGTTTTCTTGAGAACACCCTGTATCTGTGCTTAGAACGAGCCCCAGTTATACACACACACAGTCACACATAAAAAAAAAGGACGAAAAAAAAGTGGCGCAGCTAGTGGTGAAATTAATTTGGAATCCAACAATGGCATGAGACGTGTTCCTATTGTTTCATGTTCTTCACAAGAGACAATCACAGGCCAGCCAGTTATTTGTCATTCAGTAATAATTGTGGCGGCTGATTTTCTATGATAGTATTCTAGTCGGGAGATTTATCACAATGAAATAAGATACATGTTTTCTTTATGTATTTGTAACACATTTATTACTAAGATGCTAACTCATATTCCCACTCACTCTCTCTAGGAAGTTTGTGAGGCAGTGCATGAGTTGGCTCCTAAGGCTGGCCTCCATCATGATGGTGTTGTTTTTGGTTCTGATGACTTCTGTGCCAGCATAGGTAAACTCGGCTGCCTCATATTACTTTAAAATGTTTAGTCAGTCACTACATTTGTAGTTCTTCTTGTTGCCAGGTGCAACACGGACAAAGGATGCCAGCGAGCTACTTTATGCTCGGCAGAAGGTGGTAGTAACCACCAAGGCATTTGGGCTGCAGGCTATTGATCTGGTCTATATTGACTACAAAGATGTGGATGGACTGAGGCAACAGGCACGAGAAGGAGCTCTCATGGGATTTACAGGTAAAGTTATTATAATGTGGGCATATCCAGGTCTCTTCTTAAATCATCTGATCACTGATAGGCTGCTATTTCCTATTATTTTTCATATTTAAACTTGCTCACTGTTTTTCCTTGGTTACCTTTTGCCTCCCATTCATATAAATATTTTTTGTGTAAATAAACTGTATTTATCATTGAATGTGCACATTAATGTATAGTGTATTTTGGGGTTGTAGACATGAATGTAGCAACTACTATACCAGCCCTGTGTGTGTCACTGTAGCCAAGCAACGGTCCACAATGAGTGTGTGTCCTGCAGGCTGCCTGTAGCAGACCACAGACGGCAGGACAGCCTGTTCCCAAATACATATATCACACATTTCCTTACGAAAATAGCATGTTTCAATAAATGTAATGCTTATACATGCATTCTGTAATTAAAGGAAAATTACAGATTTAAAAAAATACTTGCTAAATAGTAACCGTTTATAGTAAACTAGTAACCCATTAGCTGTTGCTGTTCTTTTTGTAGATACACCACACATTATCTGTTTTTCTTTTGAGAGCTTGTGCTAAGTCGTTTTCCAAAATTGTATTGTGCATAGTGATACAAAATGTGGACTAAGAAAACAAAATATGAATCAATATACTTTATTCCAGACTCCTGTAATTAACAATACAACTAAATATATTAAATGAAATTGTCAGATATTGTTTATTCATAGCTATGGGCCCAGTACACTTACGCAATGATACAGTAAAGCCAAAAGCCTCTACCTGTGCTGTAATTGACCTTGGCACTACTTAAGCTGTATTGCACCCATTAGCTCTGAGCACCAAAAGCACTGGTAAGACATGACGAGGACATAGTGTTCTTAGTGGTAACCAGGCAGGTGGGAATATATCTTTGACGGACTGGAAAGGCTTAAGCATTGGAGGTTTTGGTAATTGTTAAGTTGACATTTTGATGCTGAAATTTGTGTTTTTTCTGATTTATGTTCCTGTTACTATCCAAAATGCTCCAGTTAATGACCATCTCTCAAATCCACGTCTTGTCATTTCTCAGTCTCCACATTACACTTCCATCCGCGGGACCTTGCCCATCATTCGTCTGAGAGCACTTTGCTAAATAGGCATCCTCCAATGAGACACAGGCTCCACATGGCAGGCCTCGATTGGCTGGGGGGCACGAGTGATGCATTTTAGGAGAACCAATAGCCTGTAACCGAGGGCACCTGAGTCACCCTGTGTGTCTGTTCAGCCTTCTGATGTTCCACACAATGTACCTTCACAGTGGCACAAATCTTTCTTTTCTATACACATCTCATTGAAAGCTTTCTAATAGTCATGATAAAATAAAACAATAATATTTATGACATTATATTTTTCTAGATGTTTTTTATGTTAACACTATTGTAAGGTTAAATGAGGTGAAGCAAAGCAGGATCTTGGGAATTCTCTTCTCTCTTTCCCCGGCAACTTTTTTTTTTCTATTCGTGCAGCTTGCCCTTTAAGGATTTGTTATTGGTGACAGACCTAAGCCCTAAAGTGTGGAGTTCCCGCTGGCTGACTTTGAGCCATAATTCTCACCAGACATTTCATACATAACCTTAACATATCACTACAAGCCTGATCTGCAAATGTACAAAGGATTATGCTGTGGTGAAGTGTCCTCACATTTTTACTGAGGAAGACGTGTGAGAAGGATGTTATTTAAATACACAGCGTTACCTACCACTATCCACTATTGTCCGATGTAAAGCAATGCAGACACATTCATAAAAATAAATACTTTACAGTTTTGTTATGAAAGGCATGGTACTCCACAGAGACAACATGAAAGAAAGCCATATTCTACCTGGCAACAAGCAGCAATGGCAATGAACAAAACACACTTGAACTTTTTTGTATTTTTTTTTTCTTTGCTACACAAGTGTCTACAGAATAAATTGTAAGCTGGATAGTTGCACTGTGTCATTTACTAATTGATTTGATTGGTGCACATCCTTATTTAATGCTATTTATTCTTATTTTGGTAGGCAAACAAGTGATCCACCCTGGCCAGATTGCAGTTGTGCAGGAGGAGTTCTCCCCCAGTCCAGAAAAGATTCAATGGGCCACAGACCTCATTGCTGCATTTGAACAACACCAGAAAGAAGGAAAGGTAGTATACATTTTGTAGGTATTATTTTTGGCAGTTATTTTTCATGTGAATGGTTTAATCATTTCTAAACTGAAACTCCCTCATGTCATGGATCTCTGTGTGTCCACGTGGCATGGTGTATTTTCCCTCTCTCTAAGCAATCCTTTGTGTCCTCTCTTCCACACTTATGTAGTTTTAAAGAATACATAGCTTACTGTACTCCCTGGGTGACTAGATTCATTGGAGATAGAAGAAGAAGAGGTTGGAGGTTTTAGGGGGTCGGGCAATTAAGTGTACAATATTATTGTCCCTAATTTAGTGCATGGTTGGATTCTGTGTGTGGAGCTCTGTGGGCTATCTGCTGAGGTAATACACAATCTGCCCACACCTCTGTCGCCAGGACGAGGCACTGCCCGAGGGAATGATCTCCTGCCCGTCCCCCTGCCATTCTCCAGCTTTTATAATGTGTGTGTGTTGTTAATGGGGACTGTAGCATGTACAATAACCTTTTTTTTTACACAGGACATGTGCCAGCTTTTGATAATCCTGACCTCTAACTTTTGATTATAAATTTTGAACCAGTGACGTTGTATGTAGTAAATTTGTCATGAAGGTAGTAGCAGAATGGTGCTTTGTAATCAATGCAGTCATCATTTATTGTGTCAGTGGGAAAAAATAAGTAAAATCAGGTATTATAATGAACATGGGCTTGGAAGTACATTGAATTTGTAGGTTTTATGCAGACTGATTTCATTAGTCTTCTTTGAAAGACTCCACTGAGCCCACTAAAATTGTGATAAAATGAATATTATGATCTTGCCTAAATTAAATTGTCATATTATAATTTTACTATATTTTCCACCATTTACCATTTTTTTTCTTGTGCAGGGTGCCTTCACATTTCGTGGCAGCATGATAGACATGCCATCTCTGAAGCAGGCACAGAACATCATCACTTTGTCGGCTGCAGTGTCCAGGAAATAAGAGATTTATGGTGAGAATCTGAAGTAGAAAAAAGACGCTCTGACTTACCTTCAAATGTCTTTTATCTTTTGGTTGGTGTGAATCAATTAAAACGATAACACTAACGCAATTGGATGGAATCATGGTGAACCTGAAAAAGGGGGATTACAATATCTGAAATAATGAGTGTTTTCTGACTTTGAGATGGACATACTTGATCTCCACACTGGAACTGGGACGTTTTGATAAACAAACATGTACATTGACTGCTGATAGTGTGATTGCTTACACTTTTTGGCACACTGTTGAATGTGCCATCTTGTCTTTCTCCAGTATGACTTTGTGCCCGTGCCTCTCCTATAGTTCAAATCTTCATGGTCCAAGCATCTGGGCAGAAGGCTAAACAAACACAAGAAGCCACTGTGGATCCATTCACTGTCTCCTGCAGTTTCCAGTCACTCTATACATGCAAACATCAAAGTTCCTCAATATTTTTTCTCATCTCTTTAGCAGCTATTGTACTGTGGTGATGACTACGGTTCAGATGGCATGTGGCGACCTGGCCCGAAAATGAACATTGCTGCTTCTGTTTACCCGATCTGCCAAGAGTTCTCTTTTTATGTTCCAGCGTGTCCAAATTCTGTCCACATTACCAGAAAACCCACTTCTAAATGAGTCGACTTGCCTAGTTTGTTGTGTTGTGACAAATAAAAGTACAATGGGGCACTTGTGCGTGCCTGACTTTCACAGACAGTGAAGTGGGTGTGATGTTGGAGTGAGACAGATTAGTGCCCATGTTGCTCCAGCAGACCAGGACCGAGCCTTTGTCTCTTCTGACTGCGGATGGAAGGATAATTGGGGGGGTGTTGAATGGTTAATAGTGCCATTGGTGACCATGGTAATGAAAGGCCTGGGTATACCCCCCAACCCCAACCCCCTCCACCCCATCCCTCGCCCCCACCTCACCCCTCACTGTCCCCCTCTGTCCGCTCTTCTACTGTATGATCTATTGTGTCTGGGGCCGAGCTTATGTAGGTTCCAGGACAAAGTCATAAAAATTGGTACAGACAAAACCTAATATATTACTATAACTGTTTTTGGTTCTCAAACTGTGGTACAGGTACTGGTATGTGTACTAAAAATCTTTCTGGTATTCAGCTGGGTATTATTTGTTTTTAGAGTCAGAGTTGTTCTAGTTTTAGTTTCGTTTCCGATTAGGGGCATTCATTTAATCAGTCAACCACTCGTGGTTTAGGCTCACTTTAATCCTGGTTTTGGCACAGGTTAGTTGTGGCTTGCACCTGGTTCAGTCTTGATATAGACCTGTTTTATAGTCCATAGTTTGAGCTTATTCAGTAAAGCATTTACCTGCATTATTTTTTGGGTAGTCCGCTATATTTTTGGTGTGAATCACTGCTTTAAACATTTAGTGCCTTTGTTATTTATTGTTAAGTCTTGTTTTAGAAATGACTTACAGATGATCCTAACAAAAACGCTATGATGTGAATTTGAGATGGGGCATTACAGAACTGTTGATAGAAGATCCATTTGAAGCATTTTGTCTTGTAAAGCTGTTATTATGCACTACAAAACCTGTGATTATGATATTAAAGGCTTAATCTCAAGTTTGGAGCATATCACTACAAATATTTACTCACTCTTCAACAGAGGCTCCCCGGGCACCGCAGCAGTGAAGATGGTCCAAAGTCTGATGGCACAAATTCACAGGCTGCACACCATGCACCAACAGGTACCGCCCCCCCTCAAACAGGAAGAGGGATCTCAAAGCAGAGGAAGTTGAGCGGGGCATCACACTGGGCTAAACAAAATAATAATAACACAAGGAATAATGAGTTATAATGCCAAACATGTGCTTTTTAGTTACATGAAATTTTACATATTTACTACTGCTAATACACTGTACAAAACAACTAGTTAACTTCTTAAAAGCAAGTTTGATGCTTTGTATTTAATTGAAGGAGTCAGAAAACTCTCCCCCGAGGATAGAGTGTAAGAGTGAACTGTAATCTGAGTGTCTGGTGTACCCTGGCTAAAGCCCATAGTTGATATGCTAATAAGAATAAGCAGAAGGTGAATAATTAAAATTTTATGACTGGTAAATGCCAACCATACACTGTAGAAAAGTCCCCAACAAATTCCAGAGCCTGGCTGCAAATGTACAATCAGTTCACTAGTTCAGTGGTATAACTTTGGAGTGTGAGTTGAAGCTACTGTTTTTAACTCAGGTTTTCAGTTAACATACAGACATTACAGTGCGCCTGTCATTTTCACGTAAATAAATTAAAGGGAAATTACGTCTTCTCCATAAATTAAAGGGAGCTTCACTCTCAAACCGCTGTGTAATTCTACATGTCATTTATGAGTGGAACTGATACCATCTTCTTGGTCCTTTTTTTTAACTATCACTTTATTTAAATACATCTCACCATTTGCCTCAGAGTGGAAGAGTAAATCACAATTAACACGATTATAACCTCACTAAATTGTGTCAGGAATCAATTAGGCTGGGAGCAGTGCATTGCACAGGCCCTGTTACGCGTTGCTAGAGATTGCTTTCCATTGCTTTTCATAAGTGATGAGGGGGAGAAGGCACATATGCAAAACACTGTCAGAGGAAAATTAAAATGAAATGTTTTACATATTTTTCCATTAATCTAAATGAGGCCCGTGTGGCTGCGAGTCTTTTTTTAATTCGCGCCCGGGGATGCCCAATAATAATGACTTGATGTTTTAATAGACTTCTAATGACGATATATGACAAACTAATTGCAGCATCAGATTATTGTAAGCCATAAAATACGTCTTCATTGCGTATGCTGTGTTGTAAAGAGTGGTATGCAGGAAACAATTACTTAAAACAGGCGGTTTAGAGCACATTTAGTCTTTCTCAATTAGTTTTATTCCAATCTTTAGCTTTAAATAAATCAGCAAGAATGGCACTGCTTCCTGTCTAAAAGCTGACCCATTCATTACTAACATTTCTCCTTTTAATTTTCTGTATTTCAAAGCCCTGGAGCACTCTACTTTCATTAAATAAAATAATTTAAACTATAATGGCCTTAATATTTTATACTAGCACACAAAATGCAATTTCATTATGAAGAACACTAACAAAAGAGTGTGGTATGCCATTAAAAAAAAAATCTAACATTAATCGTTGCTCAAGTGAACCTGTTCATATTCGTCTTAAAACAACTCCTTTTTAAAAATTATTCTTATTATCATTCGCAAGCCGAAATATTTCTATCTTTTTCTTTAGCGCACACATTGAGCGCTTTGGTGTGACGGGACAGCCGCCGCGCCCTTTGCTGTCTGTCTCTCTGCCTGCATGAGTGATCCACATCATCCGCACATGTGGACCATTACTAACTTCATTTGAGGCGAGCTTTTGTGCTCCGCGTCACCAGACTTCATGCTTGTAATGGCACCTTATTTATCATCATTGCACTGAACCTAAGCCCAGTTCTTTACTATAGGCCCTTTGTGTTTAATTTTATTATTAATTTTAGTTAGTTGTTAGTATAAATAATTGCCTTTTAAGAAATGTGTAACCAAGCTGAGGCCTTTCACGGGCTGTTGCTGAAGGCCACTGGATTGCTTTTTTGTGTAACACCTTTGCTATCAATATTTTAGAATAGGAGGAAAAATAAAGTGACTTTTATCTGAATACCCCAGCCAACATTTCATCTCCATGCGTAAAATCTATAGGTGATGCTACCTTGGCCAGCACTCCTCCTGTCCCCCTTTACTGTCCTTCTTTTTAACGGGGCCCAGATCAAAGGCACGGACACAACTACAAACCCACCCGCTTTGTCTGCTGTTGCCATGAGTGAGGAGGAAGACGGCTGAAGAGGAGGAGGAGCAGTGACATGGTAATGAGACTCGTTACAACGCGCGACAAAAAGTCTCTGCAACTTTTTTGGACTTTTTTTTTCATATCCATCTGTCGTTACACAGCCTACCAGGCTTTTAACTTTGTCTGGCGCCAACTTTATTGCGTCCAGAATGGACAGAGTAAATCGTAGTTTGATGTAACCACTATTATTTTAGATGGAAAATGTGAAAAGAAAATATTGCAAATGGAAGTACAGTATGGGCCTATCAAACGTGAGTACTTTAGGCGCCATTATTTTAAAGAAAGGCAAAGGGCCCACAGAAAAATCTTTAAATGGCCGATTCAAAAATATACTGTTAATTCTCTATATCTATCTCTATTCCCTAACATTTCCCCAAAATTGTAGTTTAGTTGTCCACTGTTTTATGATCACTAAAGCTCCCAGACAACAGCGCGCAGAGACCAATAGAAAGTTTACGCGTCCGGCGCACAGACACTAGAGGTGAACGGGAAGAAAGGCAAAGAGGGGCTCGTAAAATGCTGCAGGTCGAAGAAACGTGGAGCCGGACAAGACTTGAATAGATCAATCCTCACACCTGCCACACAACTAACACACAAAATAAAATAGCCTACAACAAGACAAGTGGATTAAGATTTGCGTATATATCGATAAATGGTTCACAACTCAATAGATTATCAACACAGCTTTGGTGGCCAAAGCACAACCCAAAAATCCTCTAAACACAATGTAGCTTGAATTTAAATGATCAATTCATTAAGATACAAATGTCGGTCATTATAGTCCTAAAATAGGCTATATTATTTTATTCCTTAAATTGTTGTGTATTTTTTGTAACATTTTAGACACATAGTGTCTTGATTTTTCAATGGTGCCAAAAAATCTACGGGCCTTTTCCCTTTCCGCTTTTTTTTCATTCAATTTCCCTGTCTTTTCCTCTTCTTTCTTTGGCGCTGAGCAGGTGGAGGCCGCGCACCTGCACGCACAGCTGCGCGCACCTTGTTATTGCTGCCGCTGCGTGACGCACATATGAGCGCAGCGCATGGCCAACAACACAATCCAGACTCAGTCCAAAGCCAGCTTCAGCGGAGGACAGTTAGTAAATAACCCAATCAGATATCTAATGGATTATTTAATGAAACGTCTCCGGTTTGAAAGACGCTTCTTCTTTCAGTTTGGTTGTGTTTTGTCATGCTTCGACACGACACATTCTAATCCAATTAAACACGATAACCCTGGACTCATGTTATTCTCTCGCCTCTTTCTCCTTAGACTCTCTGACAGCCACTCGTGGTTCTGTGTGAAAGAGAGTCAAGAGCCTTCTCTCTTAATCCCGACCACGACGAGGCGTGATTGAAAAATGAAAGAAAGAAACTGCCTCATTGGTCCTCGAGCTTGATGTGCTCTCTTTGTGCTCGTGCTTTTTTGTTTGCCATATTCATCACGCGTAGCAAGCAATTAATTTAAGACTTTAAATGGCGACAAGTTGTAGAGTAAACACCTCAGAAAATGTTGTTTTAGATCTTACAAATGAAGTTAAGTCATGGTTTTCGGCTAAATAAGAATTTTGTCTGAACTATAAAAAAATAAATAATTATTTTCCCCATCATGTCTTTCCAACAGACAATGAAGTTAGGCTTTGAAGTAGATATACACAAAAGTTTCAGCTTTATCCGTTGCGTAAAGGTGCTTTAACAGTGCGCATAAATGCGCTATAATAAATTATAGGTGATGCAAAATGACAGGTAATTGACATTAATCCGCTCTCCCCGAGACTCAGGGGGGATCTAAAGTAAATGGGGATACGGTTAATGAAGCACCACTTGCCCTTTGAATCTCGGTCACAATGTGCAGCGGGAAGTTTCAAAAACTTCTCTTTTTTTAGTTTAACATCGACCGCTCTCCAGCCATGTGTGTCTCTGTGTGTCTCGGAATATGATTGGATTTATGATTGGGGCACAATGAGGGAAACTTTCTGGAAACGAGCACATTATACTTTTTAAGTGATGACTCAGTTTGTTTGCATGACACGTCTAGTGGAATTGATGCTTTCCTGAGTGGCTCCAATAAAGCACCATTACCATAGTGCTTCACATACTCGGCCTCGTTATGCTTATTAGGATTCACATCGTCGAGTCCTCCCCATAGGAGAGTGACAGACAGAGGCCAGGTGGGAGAGGTACACTGCGAGCGAAGCCGTAGCTCTCCTCCGCGCGCGCTGCTACAGGGGCCCGCGTAATGAGGGCACCTATGGAGACCTCCCGGATGGAGAGGTGTCCTGACCTCGCCTCGACCGGGTTCACAATTGGTCTGCGTCGACACCTGCGCGTCCCCCCTCTTCTTTTTCCCTGAGCGGTGACTGCCAGAGCATCCCTGTCAAACCGAGAGTTCACTGGAGAGCGCGCAACTTTTTGACAACGATAATGATGTGCGTAACTGGGCTGAAAATGTTGGAAGGGGCAGGAGTAGGGAAATAAGGCTGTCAGTGTCTTATTTTTTTACCTCAGGACTTATTCACGTGTGATGGAAAAGCAGCACTTTGAAAGCCACCCACTGAAATGATGAATACTTAATCTCCTGGATAGATTTCACCATCCAGAACCATGGGGCTGATTTTTTTAGTGCCTTAAACAACTGGAATTTATGCGGATGAAAATTCATAGTTCAGAACTTAGTGTGTGTTATTTAGTTAGTAGTAACTGTCCTGCTAAAAAATAAAATGTTATTAAAATGTTTTGAGTATCAAAACCTACATAAGTCTTTAAAGCCTGTAGTGTTTTTTACTATTAATTTTGTCTTCCTATGTCTTTGCATGTTTCTGTATATGATGGATTCTCTCATGTTGCTATACTTACATTTCTATAAACTATCAGTCATTCCTATAAAGCTTTGCCATCTCTCAAGGTTTAGTGTCACAAAGATGGATAAGCTTTGATAGTTTGTGAGGTATACTGTCATTTACAACCCCAAATGTCTGCAATGGGTCAAAAGGTGCACATCCCCAATGGAGCTGGTCTAATTATACAATTAGTCTTGTGATTGGGACGGTCCATGCCTAAGTGTCCTGTGGGATAAGCAGACACATTATGGCTGTCATCAGCATCTTCACAGCAAGAAAAAGCGGGCTAGGCATAATAAGTGTTTAGCTTATGTCCTAGATGAAATGCATGGGGGAGACTTTTTTTATTTAACCTGCCTTGGTAATCTTGTTCATTGTGTTGTATTAAAAGTTAGATTTAGCGATGACAAAAAGTCTTATTGAGTCCAATTATCTGACACTATGTTGAAATTAATTATTCTTCCTCACCTCACTGTATAAATCTTAAGCTTAATGTCCTGTCTATGCAACTGCAAATGTTAGTTCAAATTTATTCTTTCCGACTGACACATAAACTTTGAATATTACACCATTTTTGTTTAATGTCCATTAGACCAATAATCACCATTATTTAACCATAGGCATTTATACGTTGACACTTTAACAGCAAAGGTACCATATCATCTTCTACCACTTTTTAACAGCAAACTCTACTGTAGAATTTTCTGCCAATTATAGTTCAATAGGAAAATTATAGACTTTTACCATTTTTCTGGCATCAAGTGGACATAATACATTGAATTAAAATGCCTTAAACACAAACAAGATAGAAAGGTTGCCTTATGGGACCCAGTAAAGGTACTGTATGCTTTCAGTCATTTATATATCATATCTTTAAACACCTCCACCCTTACTTTGAGCCCACTGCTCCATATCTCAATCTCATTGCCTATCCAGCCATATTTCCTATCTGGATTATCCATGGTCAGTTGGGAAACATCAAGACAGCCACATTTTCTTGCCTTGCCATTTATTGCCATATCTTTTTATTGCAAAACCTGAATGTGGAATGGGTGAAAGCCTATGTCTTGTGATGTTCCATGGTCCCATGCAGACACCTTCATAAAGTCAGAGGGTGGTATTGGTTCTGCATGGATGAGGAGACAGCAGTGGATCTACAGCTAAGTATACTTACTGCTATGGTGCACTGTCTTATCACATTGGATTAGAGCTCCTATGGTGAGACTGGAAGCTGGGGATGATTGGTTACCAACTTCACCAGTTTGCCCAGGATGGGATGAACATGGTGGGAGCAGGACTGTTTGAAGACCTTCAGATGTTGTCTTATCTTTTGTGAACATATATTGTCTTTCTCTTTTTTTTAAGTCCATCTGGCCCCTGCCTTTCACCTAACCCTGACCTCCTCCATTCACCACTCCTTCACAAGGAGCGCCTATCCACCAAATCCCGACTGTGGCAGAATGATTTCTCCTCACTCCAAATGCTGACCTTTTGGCAACAAAACAGGGTGCATTTAAGGCCAGTCTTCTGATGTGGCAAGCACTTTGAAACATACAATATCTGGTGCTGCTTCTTATCACTGGCTACAACAGACTGTGATGGTAGATGGCATAATGCAGGGATTGACTTGAATCATTTTCTGGCACAACTGCATGTCTTATAAATGCCACAATCATATAGACAGATCATCGGAAGTGGCCCTACTTTGGTTACCAGACTTTTCTGAGCTTTCTAACATGTTTTTGTATTCTCATTATAAAACAGATCTTTTAAATGTATGAACAATCCTGAGGTAACAACTTTCTCATGAGCTGAATATGTTTGGGTTCACTTTTTTGGGATATGTGCCCCTGATCTCCATTGCTTTCATTGGCTGTATTAAGAATGTGTGGAAAAGAGGGCCTTGAGGGAACATGCACCTATTCTAAGCTTCTTCAGCAGACAGAAGGCAACAGCTCCCAGAAGATGTTTCCATTTGCATTTTTCATCATATTAAGTGAAATAAGTAAAATGCTGATAAGACTGAAAAAGCTTGAGAAAAAAAAAACAATTTTAAGTGTGCAATGTCCACAAAGTACCCATTACCTGCTTTGTTGTTTTCAATATTTATAACTCTTCTGCACTAAAGTGCCCTGCTTTTTCTTATAAAAATAATCATATGGCTTAAAACACAAAGGCACAAAGGCAATGTTTTTAAATCTGTGTCACCACCAGGTCTTCTCAAGCTGTGGTCCCTGCTCTCACATTTAAATGTTGTATACTCAAAAGTCCATTTGGTCCTCTTTGATAAAGTATTGAGTTCTTTTCCCAGTCAGTTCAGTTTCTAAGCACACTGAAGCTTACATCCTGCATTTAGAGGCTTTTAGGAAAAGCCTGTCATTCAAAGTGAATGGAGAGTGGCAGCACGCGCACACTCATGTGCTCTTTAGTTGATACTTTGTGGCCGGAGGTAGAGGGCCAGGTAGCAGGGCCCCGGCTCATGCAGTTGTCCATGGACGACCTTGCTCTCCTCACCTACCCTACTGCCTTGGAGTGGCTCCCAGTCCTGATATGGGGCTTTTGGATCAGAACCAAGTCTCTTCCCCCACAGATGTTACTGAGCGAGTAGATATTATGTCAGTCTGTGAGAGATGTAGTATATAATGCTGTATGTGTGGCAAATGGATCTCTTAAAGAGTCAAACATGATATTAACTTTAGATATTAAATAAAATAATAAAAGTGAAGAACACGATATGTCTATTACTGTTACTAATTCTAAAAATTACATAATTAAAATATGGAGCACTGCAAAGCTTTA
>JAVQKG010189421.1:0-10839 GCA_036025885.1 Hypseleotris bucephala
AAAAATGAAAATATAGATTGCTAATAGCCACTCAACTGAATGGTGTTTTTGCGCGCAGCTACAATGCATTACAGTGTGATTATTGAACTAGTCCAAACTAATAGGCTAATTGCAATTGATTATGAACAGAATCATTAGTAGCCAGCAACAAATTTTGTAGTGAAGTAAAAATGTGATGACTGCTTTGCCATTAACCCTAAGTTCTAGTAGACACATACTTACATTTTGAGCTAGTTTATCTATTGCCTCAATCAATCTAGTATAAGCTATTCTGCCTTTTTTCATACATGGCTTACTTATATTGTGTTGCTTGTAAAGCTTGGAACTAAACGTGGCTCTAGGTGATAATTAGATTGGATCTCAAAATTGGTGTTCTTTAATTATATAATAGAGTAATGCACCACAATGGAAAACACAATGGACTAGGGTTTGTGGGAACTGTAGTGTCTAATTACCTTTGAGCTATACTTTAAAAAGTTAGTCGATAACAAACGGATAGTAGCAAACTGCTGAATTGGCAAGTGTTATTGTGCTACCTGCCAATCTTTTCACATTGGCCATGGAAGTCCTCTTTGTCGCCTACTTGTGTTTTCTTAGTGCGTTTTGTCTATGTCAGTAGTGTGTGCCATTTCTAGCTCAGCACTTGTCTCCCACGGTCCCTCATAATGACAGGACTGGCCAGGACCCCTTAGAGCCTATAGTTCCCACTTTTATGTCTCCTTGCCTTACTCTCTCGCCCTAAGCTCGGGTTTCTCTTCGGCCCTATGCCCTGATTTACAGCGTCTCGAGCCGCTGACAGGGGGAGGACAGACAGAGCTGGGAGCGGCCATTGTAGAGAGGAGGGGAGGGGGGGTACTATTGTTCTTCTCTATCCACTGTCTCCCTTTATTTATGGTGTTTCTGGGGACATGCTTTGACCCCGGGGAGACTGCGTATACTAGCCTCGTCGGCACATACATGCGCGCTATGCCCCAGTGTTGTGGTTTTACTTGGGGGACAAAACAATAGCCTGGCTGCCCATCACTCTAGGAGGAGTCAGCTGGGACGGAATAGGGGCTGAATAGGGGTCTATCACAGGGACTGCACGCAACACTGGACCAGGAGGGGTGAATAATGGTTATACTTGAGGGGGAGGCGGCCGGGGAGAGGGAGGTTTAACGCATTAAGTGTAACAATGAGTTGTTGCCGGCATCATCTGACAATGTCCCGCGGGGAGGTGTCATATGTTTTGGTATTGTTGTCAAATGTTGGTGATGGAAAACAGTGATGCTTGTATAAGGAGGAAAACTGAAAAACGGATGAGATTTTTTAACCAGCTGTCGACTTGATATTTTGGCAGGGTTTTCAATTTCCTGTTTTTGCCTTGGCCCTTTGAACAGATGTACAAGTGTGCGTGGTAGGTTTGTTTATCTCACAGATCTGACGAGCTGCTATGAAAGTATATGTCCTTTTGTGAGGTTATTCACAGTTCATGTAAAGAAAAAAAAACAATTTACTGATAAGCCAGATACATGTATTAGTGTTAAAACCTGATTAGTGTCGGAAAAACTATTTGTGTATATTTTGGTAATAGATAATATCAGGGAAATTTTAATAGAAGAAAGGGCATTGGGACACAAAATAGGAAATTCTATAGATTTGCACAATTTGGCAAAACATAAACTGCAATGGAGTGCTGTCAGTGAGTAGATACGGAACATTAGCTAGCAGTTAATGTTCAGTTTACTCTGTGTATATGAGTCTTGCAGTTAAATAAGCTAAGGGGTTCAAATAAAAAGGCAGTGGACTTTTGGGGCAATGTTATGTGTGGCTTGGAGCAAATAGCAAAATGGTAAACAACATAGCCCCCGTCATAAGTAATTTAAATACATGGTCAATAGCCTGCGATGTTGCTAGGATTGGAAGTATGTTGACTTTCAAAAGATAAATTTAGTTTAGATTAAATAATACAATAAATATAGTATTCCATATGGGGTGCTACAACCCTAATCCCATGCATCAGGTAATATTTAAATAAACATTAAGATGCATTTCCAAAAGCTTTCTGTTTATTCTCTCTCACTGAATGTAATTTAGAGACAAGAATGGACAGAGCAGTCTTTCACACAATGTGACAAGGGAATAGCAATGCCATCTTAAGTAAATATTCTTTGTGTGAACAAATTTGTCTGTTGATGTGTTGATGCTGTGTCCTGTTCTGGAAAAATATCCTGCTTAAAATGATGCCCTTTTTGGTCTAACGGATGAACAAGAATTGACAGTAGAAGCATGGCATGTATGAAGCCTATATGAGATTGAATTAAGAACATGCAAGGTTTTACAGAGCAGGAAGTAACAATTTACAGTATGATATGAATCACATGATTGTTTTGTTTTGGACAATGGTAGGTCTACTGTAAAGCTAGTAACTCTATGAACAGCATAAAATACTTACAACATTGTGACTACAATGAAAATGATTTCTTGGCAAGATTGGTATGCAGACTGCTAAGGTTAAATGCAAGATATGATAGGCTGTGTAGTGTGACATTCTCCATGCATTTCACTGTTTATTTATGCAATGACACCTCAGCAAATGCTAAACCCATTTCCTCCTTTGTAGTATGAAGCACACTTGTGGTGATGACCAACTGTCTTTTGAAAGCTGGACGCTGCTCCTCCGCACACCAGCCCTGAGTCAGCAGCTCCGGTCAGGGTTCAAAGAGCTCATGCAGGTACTGAGCGATTTGCAGTTGCTAAAAAGTCTGGCTGGACCACTAAGTAGACTGCACACCTGTTTGTCAGAGTTTTAGAGCAGGTGGACAGGGCAAAGAGCACAAAGTCTCCGGTCTGTCAGGAAGAGCACGCTGGGAACTCCGTACAGTGCACAGAAGTGGAAGTGGGTGGAGAATAGCGTCCTCCATAAAGACAACAACTGATATCAATCAAGTTTACAGCTGTTGGGGCAAATGCTCATGCACATTATGTACACTCCATTACCGCTTCCTACTTCCTGTGGCTGCGGTCGTGACATCATCCTCGCACGTCTGCCACAAGAACAGCAGGAGTTCACCAGGCTGCCATTTTGATCAAAGTTTCTATTAAACTTTTATTTGAAAATCTAACGCACTGTATGGGTTACCTTTATGTTATAAATAGTATGCATTTGAATTTTTTTGCATTACATTGTCTGCATTACAAAACATCTATACATTTAAATCATTTAGAGCTAATGAATCAGAAGCTTAATGGAACAATAAAATGTGTTGGCTAGGCTTTATCTCTGAGCTGAAGGGTTATGGCCTAATCTAGCTATTAGCCACCATTAGCATTTTCCTAAGCTAGCACTCAAAGGCCTTATTTCGTCTGTTTGGTGTTCTTAGAGGTTTATGGCATGTTTTCAGATCAACATAGTAAGTAAATGAATGAGTATTTTAGCAGTTAAATGTATGCCCCAAAGAGAAAAGGAAACATATTTAGAGCCATAAACTAGGCTACAGTTAGCATCGGTTCACACTAGCATACATCATCTTTGCTTTGATTGTTAGCGTTTTGCCCTCTTAGCAGTTCAACATGGTTTTGAGTGCAGTATAAATGTAAAAGGTAGAAAGGCAGAATAAAGGTACCAAAGGAGACTAATGCCATATTTTTGAAAGTTTAAATGAAACTTTATCCAACTTATTTTAAACCCCATACACATTGTCCCACCTTTTTAATTGAATCCTTATGCTAGGGAACCAGCAAAGGAACTGACCCTGCTAAAGGCCATGTTCTGTCCATACATTAAGAGTAGCCTAGTTAATATTTATGAGGCACAATGCAGACCCATGTTGGATCCTTTAAATTGGACTTCCAGCCTAATGGAAATATAGTGCGGATCATTTAGGCAATGGAATGAATACGGACAGGTCTGATATGAGACAAGAATTTTTATGAAGACCTTCCAATTAGGCTCAGGCTCATTCTCATGCATTCCCTCAGACCGGTTGCTAACGACAAAGTTCTTCAAGAGAGCAATTGCACGAGACTTAAGAAAATCTAGTAGTTTGTAAAAGTTTCTTTGGATTGAAGAGTAATGACATTTTAAGCTAATTGCAAGACAGAGTTTAGCTAGTAACACTGGTGACCACAGTATAGGATTGCTTAAGCAGGAATGTAAAAAGGACTTGCTAATAGAAGCTAAGCAGTCCTCCGGAATCATAAGGTTAATGAAAATAAAAGACCTGTGGATAGATATGAAGAGATAATACATAAGCCATCGCGCAATACTATCTTTTCAACTTAACAGGTTGGAGATTCATTTAAAAAAAAAAGTCTGAACAAGGCTCGAGAGCATTGGCTGCGACGAGGCCAAGTTGTGTGGGTGCTGAGAAGTGCAAATGAACCTTCCGTGTCTGTTTGCTTCATCTGATAGCTTCTGTTATAAGATGCATCTTGAGGGAAGCTTTTTCACCACCGATTTGAAAAAGACACGTTGTTTAAAACAGGTGACCCAATGCGGAAGACTGAGGATTGGTGGAAAATTATTCAATGGATGTGTTGTTGCTATGCTGGCACAGGCTTCCAGACAAATGTGATTCATTATAGAAAGAAGGATCATCTGGTGATTTGTGGTATGATCAGAAGTGCTTAGACAAAAATAGAGAGGAAGACTCTACATGCTGAAAGTGCTTTGTTTTTTCACTGCAGGTAGTTCTGAAAAAAATAACTACAACTAAATTTATAAGAAAACAATAACACTTTTGTAATTTCTTACATTATAGAGTCATTTGTTGTTGTCTTATTCACAACTAAATACAATATTTTTATTCAGTATGTATTTTTTCATCTTCTGCTGCTTTTTTCTTTTAGAGGTTGGTGGTATCTGGAGCCTGTCGCTTTAGGCTTTGGGGCTTAAGTGGAGTACACCCTGTAAGTCAGAGATGCTTTAATGACACAATAAAAAAAACAAACAAAAACATTTTTTGCAAAGATATTTCAGTAACATGCTCATCATATTTCTCTGTGATTTCTTGTTAAATACAATGGCATGCTAGATTTGAAAAGCATTTCTGTTTCATCTCACTTTTGTTTTTATAGTAGTTCTGTAGCACAAGTACTTTATGGCTCAACTATCTTTTATTTAGAGCTAAACCCTGTCTTTCCATTACCCGGCACAAACATGAAAAAATAGATTGAAGGATGTAACTTCCCATTCTCATTCACAATTTATCCTGTTATCTGCTGGAAACTCTGTGTGGTAAGGCCTTTTATTTGTCTTACTGGTGTGTTATTGAGGTTGTCGGGGTTGTATGTGATATGTACTACTTTATAACAGAAGTGGGCTGATCTCTGCGACCTTACTGGTGTTTGTATTGAACTCCATGCAGTCCACTTACTACCGCTACTCCACCTACCAACCCGAAAGCCATCACAACCAATTTGAAATCGCTCCTAACCCCCACTGAGATGTGTAAAACTATACATTCTCCTCCCAGGTAGCCTTCCAAACAAAACTAGTTCATACACAGTGGCCATGTAAAAAAGAAAATAAGACAATAAACAAATGAAAACTCATGACACATCTGAAGATAACCGAGGTTCTTTGAATGTATCACTCGGCTTTTCTTAGCGCTTGTTTGAACCGCGCTGTCATCCCTTCAGCTCTTCAGTGTAACAAAACGCTCACAGCTGCCAGAGTGTGAAAGTGAGTGTGAAACTTGGGGAGGCTTTCAACAACACACAAGGAAACAAGTCTAACAATTTATCTTTGTTTATATCCGGGCGCCGAAATTGCTAACAAAGCCAACTCATGTCTACTCACTACTTCTTCTGCAACTACAAGAATGACATAACTTTCCTTTGTTCCAGCAATTGCTCGTATGTCGATGATTTGCAGAAAGTGTCCATTATAAATTAACAGTGTCCTATTCTTTGTCATAGCTGTTAAAAAGGTATAAACCAATGGCCAGTGCAGCTCCTGTTAAGTCCCATTGTGTGTGAGCTGCAGTGCTAATGGCAGCCATCATTAGCTTTGTAAAGCATCATCACTTTTTGTCGCTTTATTATTTCTTTCGGCGCCGAACCGTTATATTGCTATGGTCAGCTTGTTAATTCACACAGCCCCTCAGTCCATCCCAGCTACGGAACCAGTGCCAATTATCTGCCTGTGTCTTGGTTCTGGGCACTGTGAAGGCGGACGTGCCAGCATGTCTTTAGGAAATGACTGGCGGAGTCTGCTGCGTCTGGATCCATTTTGATGGCCCAAATGAGGTTGGACGAGCAAGGCCTTAGATAAATAAACAACATAGACATTCATTTCTGACACAATATCTTATCCCCATTGTCAACTAGAGAATAAGGTAAAGGTGTTGGAGAAGGATAATGCATGGTGCTGGATCTAGGCCCATCCAAGGAACACAGGTTTTACAAGAGCAAATTGGAAAATGACAGTGGTGTCTTGTAAAAAGAATCACATGAAAGTATATCATCTTCAAGTTTTATTGTCAAGTTTCTACTAGTTGGTCCACACGACAACAATCAATGTATCCTTTGCATAAAAATGTCACAGAAAAAAAGTACACAGAAAAGAAAAAAGGTTTTGTGTTTGGTCCTTGTTATAAATAATTGTATTTGTCGTAAAGGTAGCTCACCATTATAAGGTATTGTATAGTATAAGTAACATTTACATTGACAGTAATAATATGCAGCACAAATTATTCGAATCAAATATAGGATTTATTATGAGGCAAATACAGGCTTACAAGTATATGTCTATGCTTTTAGAAGTAAATGAGATGTAATATCTTCAGTGTCTATAAAATAAAGATATCTGTGATAGCTGCTGTGTTCTCTCCAAGGGCAGAGATATTGATCTGGTATTTACCTCTGCTGAAAAAGTCCAGAGAAACTGCAAAAACAATGAATCCCTCTGAGGTGAGTAATTATTCAGGTAAGAGCTTTTGTAAGGAGCTTTGGGACTATAACTTTTATTGACCTTGCGTGTCAGTGTCTCTATGGAATCTACTGCAAGTGAATTGAAGAAACTGCAATCACATTCGCCTTAGGTGAAAATTCAAATTACAACACATTTCCACTGCCAGGCATGTAAACATTGATTGAAACACAGGTAATATGAATACAGCCTAAGTTTCACACTGTTGCTGTTAAATAAAAGTTGCCTTTAACCCTCCCTACACAGTCTCCGTAAACATTATGTTTTGTAGTCTGACAGTTTTGGCAAGTTCATTCTTCATAATCACTGCAGCATGGAGCCTTGACAAAATGGTTTAGGCATAGGGATGCAGTGAAACAAATATATATATATATAAAATGTATGTAGCCACAGAATAAGTAATAGGACAAATTGTTGATAACATTTTGTGATTAGCAGTTAGCATGTAGCTAAATTAAATGTCAGGTAGAAAAAAATGGTTGTTGCTAGTTTTACAGTAGAGTCTTTCTGAGTACTACTGTATATAGCCCTCAAGTATGTTGCAGCATAAAAGTTAAAAATCTTTACATCCCAAACTTTCTTAACACTTCTATAATTCAATGGAACACCTGAGTCACGTCAGCTATTCTCCTCATGGTACATACTTTGCAGCCTTTATAATACTAATTTCCCCTGCGATCCAGGAACACAAAAGGAGTTCAGAATGAGACTGAAGCTTCAAAATGTCTAAATTAACTTGCGGCCCTGGTTTTTATTCATTCATTGGTATTGATTCAGGGCACGTCGGTAGGTAGCCAAGGTAATTCCCTGTCCATGCTCCTAATAAAGACATCCCCACACAGGCAATCATCGGGCCAATGCAATGAGCAAATTGTTTACTGCATAATGTCCACATTAAAACGTCAGAATTAGATAGAGGGAGGTTGGTTCTTTCAATTCTTCTATATCTACCCATGTACAATGCATTGAAATAAAATCCATTAATTACGGGTCTCACCTTTTTAGATAGCCCGCAGTCCTGCCGGTAAGAGAGAGCAGTGTATACTCTCAGCCCAATTAAATGCAGCTCATAAATAACATAAACAATGGGGCGCTCCCTTCAGGCGTTGTAGTAATCAGCCTAAAGGCACTAGGGCACAGAGGCACACGCAAGCAAATAGGAACAGTGGTAGACAGGTGGGACCCTCAGTGGGGACTCTAGAAAGAATGGATGGAGATATGGGAGTAATAGATTCACTATTATCTCTGCATGTATGACAAGCGTGACATAGGGAGACGGTTGGCTGATATACAGAAATAGCAGAAGAATGGTGGATAGTGGGATTAGCTGTTAACGAGGGTCAAGGTTAGCTTTAGCACACATTATGATTAGCTATATGACTGGCTTTTTGAATCATTGTTTTGACAGACAACAAGTTATGCTACTGTAGGTGTGTGCTTTCAATCAGGCAGATGCTTATTATAATGTCCCTGCTTGCCTGAAAATGTATTGATTCAATCCCACTGGCTCACTTTTGTACCTTGCATATAGGCTACAGTTAGCATCACTAGCAATACAGAATATGAGCAAAAGAATCAACAGATTAGCTTGGACAAAATGACCCAAAATTGCTTGCATGTTTTTGTTTATTTAAAGTCAGCTAAAGACTACTCACTTGTTCAATTGCTGTGTGAGTAGACAGTGGTGCTTGGATGCTATCAGCACAATGTGATGGACCATTAGCCAAAGATCACTTCTCAAAATAGAAAGCTATTGTTTTTAGCTATTTAAAACCAGTGAGTACAGTACAATGATTATTATTTGTAAGAACTGTGTATTCTCTAACAATGCCTGCCACGCTTTGCCCATAATTAACCATACCTTGCTGCTAATTTCCCTATTTTGAGCTGACGAGGGACGCGCTTTGCCTCAAGGTGACCGCGCAGGCAGTTTATTAAATTTTAATGGCAGTCATACACAAAGATTTAAAGTGAGTAGCATGGGGAATTAAGCAGCCACCGTGCATCATAAAAGAAAGGCAGGAGTATCTAATGAGTCAGGAGTGACTGATGTAAATGTGTTTACGTGCCACTGATGTTAGCGCTTATAGCCCCGGGGCCATCCAGGGTTTAGACTATTACACTGAGCACTATGGCCACAGGCGCATTCCCCTCTGCTGCTGTTTAAGAATGTATATGTCGCCCTATAGGAAGTCTTAATGTGGACCTTTTGTTGTGCGTTTTCATCAAAACCCTTTTTAATCTTTGCTGGAAAACAACAGCCAATTAAAAATGACTGTATGCAAAAGCCAGAGCCAATTTACCCAGGGAGGCTTCTTGAAGCTTTTATATGCGGCGTTGAGACTAGGCTGTGAGTAAGCACTAGCTACTGTATGTTCTGCTGTTGTGAAGTCAAACAAAGCTATACAGAAAAAGTAGCCACGGTTCATGGGCTCCCAAGATCTTCAAACCCAAACAGCTCATTAGCTATTTCAGCCGTAGAATAAATTTAGCACCTACTCAATTAGTATGGTGGGGGCTAGATGATGTTTAGCTACTTAGCATCGCATTTGGAAATTATCTTGGTTAGTATACGCATGTGTGCTTTTAGGGGTTCAGTGGGTCACACAAGACCACATATGGAAGTACACAAACAGGTGTAATGATAGGTAGACATATCAGCGGGGAAAAAAAAGAATATTTAGGATAATGGTTTAACTTTACTATTAGATCAGAGATGTTAGTAATGCTAATGACTTGGACTTTATTCCTTTAAAGGCACACTTTCTGGACTAATTCTTCTTCATAATATCTTTGTTGACTTCTGTAGCTGCCATATTGCTATAGCTATATATAGATATAGGTAGTAATGCTAACTGGTAATGCAGCAAATGTGTAGGCTACCTGACTTTATGCACCATCGAAAGAGAAAATGACAAATACATTAAATGCCATTTTAAGCTATATGCATATAGCTAGTAATGCTAATTGATAATGTAGCAAACTTGTAGGCTATACCTGCCAATACCTGACTTTATACACTAGTGAAGGGGGAGATGAAAAATGCATTATATTAAACTCCATTTAACACAATGAATATTTAAATTAAAAAATAATATACTTATTTTGCAGCAATTTTAAGAACCCCATTAGCCTGAATCAATATGATGACTATTGAATTGACTAGACATTGGGAACAAACCATAAATATACATAGATTACATTTGTGTCAACCGTTACTTCCCAATTTAAGAACAAAGGTATGTATGCTCTGGCGGTATATGTTTGCAAAGCCTGGTCTGGTTGTAACCCTTTGACTCCCTACTCTGCATGCAGGCACACACCTCCTCTCTCCTGTGGCGTCATCCAGGGCTGCTGCCTCTGTGCTCCCATGAGGAAGCTGTATTGATCAGAGTGGAATCTCCCTAATTAGGCCTGAACTGAGCACAATCCAGGGGAGGGGGGAAGGAGACCCAGACACGGAAAACCAGCGAAAAAATAAAGATAGACAATACGAGAAGATAGTCTGACTTGTTGCTCCGTGATGAATTGGGACATGGAGGTGTGGAGATGTAAACAGGAAGAGAGATATAGGAATTAATGGAAAAAAGTACTGTTAGCGGCATGATAATGGCTCAGAATTCACTGCTCATATTTTTAAACGTTGGGTCAAATAGCTACCTTGTTTGTTAGCATTGATGTCACAATGCTAACTTCTTGTGATGCTAACTACATTTGCAAACAGTGGTCCACATTTTACGTTTGGTTGGCTACTAAGTTCTTAAAGTCATCAAAGAGACGTACTGTATTTGGGATATTTTGGACTGCTATAGCTAATAGGGAATCATAGGGTAGCTCCGGATTTGACACAGAATAGACGATATATGGCACATGATATCGATAATATCACAATATGATGATACTGCGATAACCGATATATTTCAGAC
>JAVQKG010189453.1:0-17266 GCA_036025885.1 Hypseleotris bucephala
GACTGAAAAATCTAGTTTTAGGGAAATCCTTCACAAACATCCAGACAATTCGAGGCGGCAGTGGCACAGTGGGCAAGTTTTCAACCAGCAATAGGAGGGTTGCGGGTTCGAATCCCCCCAAGCGTAAACTGTTGTTGTGTCCTTGGACAAGACACTTAACCCCCCTTGCCTATGAATGAGTTCGTTAGTGTGCCTGTATGACTGTGGTGGTCAGAAGGGGCCGTAGGTGAAGAATGGCAGCCACGCTTCCACCACCTTCTCCGATCAAGAAGGCTGTCTGTCATATCAGTTGACGCAGACGCATGGGCCGTTTCGACAATATACATCTGCTGTCGTTTACGACAGCCTGGGTCTAGTTGTATGTGGTCTTCCATGTAACCTGTAATCCCATAAACTTTCCTTTTAGCCGACCATAAAAAAGATAACAGCTAACATTCTGAGACTGTTCAACCTTTACAACTTGCAGGAAATGGCCAAAATAATGGTATTATTAAAAGCTAAAACTACTGCACTGCTGTATTTATTATTAGACAAAAAACAATCCAGTCTTTGCCTTACATTAACACTACACCACTTGAGTCTCATCCACTTTTGGTCAAGCTCCTGCTCCTTCACTCCTCCGCTGCATGGTTGACTCTTCTGAAGCTTACGGTCTTTTATGTAGTCATCAACACAGGACCAAAGAGCCCCACAGACAGAGCACTTCAGAGGACAAACATTATCTGTTTCTCACACTTTTTCAGCACAACAGCAACAATGTAGGCTGCGTCTCAGCTGCTGCTGTGCCACTGTCTCCGTCCCTCCGGCTCCTCCACTTTTTCCCATGTTCATATCTTTAGCCCTTGACTTTGTCACTCATGCAACAGCTGCTGGCTGATATGACAGCATAGCTCCAGCCTGTTCCTCTCCCTCTCCAACACACGTACCAGAACAATTGTTGAATTGTTCAATCAGTAGAAGAAGTCCTTGGTGCAGAATGCAAGGACTTCTCAGGAGTGAATGTCTATGTCAAGACAATAACTACATTTTTGCACCAGAAAACTCTCCAGATTGTTAGAAAATTGTGTCTGTTGGTCGTGTGGGAGGATCAACATCCTGAGGACTTCCACCTGTGATCAAAACAAAGTCAGACTAAAACACACTGGTCTGAGGTCAGAGAGATCCACAGCTGGCTGTATGGGAGCTAACCTAAGCATCACCATAACTATATCTTCTTGTTATTGTTATTTTACATAAGGTACTAATCATGATGTAGAAAGACATTCCCCTTACATTGTATGCACTTCCTATTTGCTTAAGGTTACAATAAACTGGAGCATGTGCTGAACACCTGACTGTACAGGGTGTTACTGTTGCTCTACATGGAGCACAGATGAGCAGATACTGTGAGGGTTCCCCGACACTGCAGCAGCATCAGGTGCAACTGCATTTAGTGATGCTAATAATAACCGAGGATGATCTTAATAAAGCATTGACACGTGTGTGAGGCTGATTTCACAGAGCATAGACCTTTGCTACAAGTCACAAAAAGCTTCATGTGCCCAGAGTCAGATGACTGTGATTGAGATAATAGGGCCCACCACAGTGGTCCTGGCATTACAGCAGCACACATGAATGTGTCCTCCCCACCAGCACCATCAGCCTGCAATAATCTGATCCTTTTGGGAAACTGAGGTGTTGGACTGTAATTTATAGGCCGTATCTCTCAAGTGTTTCCCTGGCTGCGCTGGTGGCGTCAGTCCACAGCCCTCTGTGTGTTTAACAGCTACATGTGTCGCTCCCTATCTCATTCTGTGAGTGGCACAAAGGTAAAGGGAGGCTTAACAGCCTGGGAAAAAGTTGAACAGTGTGAAATTACCTTGATCCAAAGATTCCTGCCGCATACCAGCCCAATGAACCCATAACAGAGCAGGCAGTCACTCAGGGAGCGCAGGCTGAGGGAACAGCTGAGACATTACAGAGGCCTGAGGGGAGGGGCCGGGGCCAGGGGGGTGAAAAAAAGATAAATGGCAGCATGAAAGAGGCCCACCTCCACTAATCTTCAGTGTACAGTCAGTGTATCTATATCTAATGTACATCTTATGGTAATGCTGGACAACTGGTAGGCGGCTACCACCGGCTCAGGCAAGTCCCATTTCACAGTCAGAGGCCTGCCTGGGGATGAGCAGCTGGAGAGCTGAGCTATGTTAACTTGATATTAGAGGGTTATGTACTGATGAAAATAAAAGGTGTATTCTAAACATACAAGAGACATTTTGACATTTTTTGCATAATTTACACGATCAAAACTTAGTTTTGCAGTATTATGTATATTTCTGTTCAAGCTAGATGTTGAAAAATCCTACTGCAATGGTTGACAGTGGTTTAATATATGTCCAAAACTTTGATAAATGTTGTGTCATGTTGCTGTGTAACATTTATTGATTGAAGTGCAATGCTTTGTAATTTAGATTTTAAATTGTGAACATCTAAACAATGCTTTGATTTAATCAAATTTTTCCAGTTTTTGTTCTAAGTCAAGTAAATGTGAAAGTGCAATTTCCCCCCATGTCCTTCATAAACCTTAGAAGCTGCCACGTTGGTGGAGTTGTCTTTATTTAGAAGCGACCACTTTCTGTGTTTGTGGGTTGCACCTGCTTTTTATATGCCCTTGTGTTTCACCTTATCAGAATATCTACTCTGCCTTTTGCAGAGTGCGATGATCACACACTTGTTCACAGTCATTAGACAACACTACCAGCCACATTGATTTGAGCTGCTCCGGATATGAGCAACAGTGCACTATGTGCCACATCTAGAGCAGTGGAGCTGATGGCTGTGTGTCAGCAAGATCAGGTGCACAGGCCTGCTTTAACTTTTTAAGTGACAAGAAACAGCACTGATGTTCATTTAGATTTACATAATGAACCTAAACACAATTCTATTTTTCTCTAACAGAATTCTTCTGAGTGTAAAAAAAAAGTATGGTTCAAGTATCAAATTGTTTAAATAGCATTTTAAATTTGTATTGAAAGGATGCTAAGAACCCGTTAAAAATAGATGGACAAACAGTGGAGCATTTATTATCTAAAAAAATAGTAATGGTTATTTTCTGGTTTATCTATAGGCTACATTAGGAGAAATCTTGGCAGAATTTAGAAAGTCTATAAACCTTATTTAATGTGCCACCATAAAGTCATACTTGTGTTATTTCACAGTTTAAGAATTGCTTCATGTAATACACATAAGGTATGAATGAATTGAATTCAGGTGTAAAGCGAGATTTTCTATGGGTTTATTTTTAACAGTATAAATGCCTACCAATGATAACGATCAATGCATATGTGTAGGTTTGTGTAAATCAATGTTACAGAGTTGAAACTTTCAGAGCAGCACAGATAATGCATATGTTACGGTCAACCCAGTGCACTGACCTCCCCTTATATAAAGCTGTACAAAATACTGTATACATGGAATAACCAACAGAATTAAATGAATGAATGATGAATTTTGCCACAGTGTGAAAAGTGGATGTTGTGGTGATTAGCAACTTATTTTAAACATAGTGAGATGGACAAAAATGCAGCCACAAAAGACAATAATAAAAAGAGTAGCAATGATGGTCATCTTTGATAGTTAGTGATAGGCCTAAGTACTAATTTATGTTAGTATTGCTATATAAATATCCATTTACAGCAAATATTTGTTTTTGCGTTCATTTAAAAACTTGGATTAGTGTAAATATAGTGTCCAAAACTATCCAATAAGTTGAATAGTCCAGTATAGTGAACAGTCCACTCAACTACTGTACATGTTCTTCTTCAAGACAAGACAGCCTAACAGAGAGCAATAGAAAAACATGTGAGCCCATCTCTCGTCTTAAAGGTAGGTCAGTGTGATTGATTGCATGTTTTTCTACCTTGGATCCTGCAATGTACTTCAAGGCGCTGACATTAACTCAATGTTTGGTGATCCTGCCTGTTCACTTGAAGGCAGCAGATCCGTTCATGTCCCATTACTTCAGGAATGTCTTTGGAACAAGGGAGCAGAAGGACATCACATACTGGCATTCACCTTTCAACCGCTCCTCCCTGCATCAACCCCTGTAACTATGTTAGCTCATACATAATCACATTTCAATTACTGACAGAAGTGTGACCCCCACTGCTCAACATATCTAATCAAATACATGTGTTTTCAAAAAGACACTGGGATGCCTTGTTTGAAAAAGAGGATGGAAGAAGAAGAAAAAAGAGAGATAAACATGCTGTGTCATGCTTAAGCTATAAAAAGGGATGCTTTCTACTCTCTGCCTTTCGGAAGTCAATGCTATTTTTAGTATGTGTTATCTAATGTGATATTGAGTCAGATATAGCACTGTGCAAATATTTATGACTAGTATTGCAATTATTACTTTTAGGATATATCACAAAATGCAAAATAAGCAAAACATAGTTTTGTTGTGGATGTAGATCACCATCAAGGAAGTATCCATCTACATTTACTTTAGCTCAACATACAACAAACATTAGAGTCTGGGACTCTATGAAGACACAGGAAATTGTAAACGTAAACTAAAACAAAATTGTGGCAAAAACCTACCAAATCCAAAAGTGTGGTACATAACTGAGATGTTTCCAGGTCGTTGTAAATAAGAACATGTTCTTAATAGCTTACCTGTTTAAAAAAAAAGTTGAATAAAAAAAATAAAAATTATATGGCTACTTACCAGCATCTCTTCAGACCTGCACAGAGCTGAATATGTAAGAAATGCCCGACTCCTTGTGTTTTGCATTCTTTTGTAAATACAGCACATCCAGAAAGCAGTCTTGTTTGGGTGGACCTTATTACCCCGTAGGTACGTACTGTACGTGTGTGAAAGGGCTTTTGTCAGGGGTCTACTGATGTACAAGCCGTTCTGCTATCCCACCGTTCAGGAGAGTGCAGTGAAAACATGGGAGATACCCACAGCTGTAAATCTACCAGTCTCCCCTCTGTGTCTGTCCCTGTGGATAAGGTAAATCTCTC
This sequence comes from Hypseleotris bucephala, assembly GCA_036025885.1. Lineage (NCBI taxonomy): Eukaryota > Metazoa > Chordata > Actinopteri > Gobiiformes > Eleotridae > Hypseleotris > Hypseleotris bucephala. Next base: position 5,008 of record JAVQKG010189453.1, read on the forward strand.
CCTTTTCTTCCCCTCCTTCTCTCTGCATCTGTCTTTCACTCCGTCTCTCAGTGTCTGTGTGTGCATAGCGGCCTTGTGTCATTATTATGGGCCAATTTGTGTCAATGCTAACATCCCATTCATCACAGGGGGGAATGGTTTCTGCCAGGACTCCGGGGGCTCGCATACCTCACCTCTCACATTTTCACCATGGTGGCATCCGCTCCGCTATGAGGTCAAGGGTCAGAGTTCCAGACCTCCTGAGTGATCACTGACTTCTCTGACTTCTCTGTTAACACCCCCAACCTCTCTGCCCTTCGCTCCCATGCACAGTGAGACTTCCCCATTCTGGTCTGTTAGCTTTCACAGTGCCTAGCTAGCTAAGCAGAGTGTGCAAGCAAATTTAGGCTAAGTGGCTTTACATACAGTATAAATGGCACTCTTGCTGATGCTATTAACTATTTTAACAAGGAATGCTATGAATGAGTAGATGTTGACATGTTGCCAGAATAATCATAATTTTGTTAGTAAGATTCATTCACTGTTGACTGGTAGTTTTGATCAGTTATTGACTATATATGTTCCAGTGGATGCCCTTACAAATGCAACTTATTTGAGCTTAGTAACAGCTACAAAGAGTAACACTGGCTTTTGAATCCTTGTAGCTTGACTGGTTAAACTTTAAATTATGCACGTTTCCCCATAACTGTTTTGTTCCAGTTTTTGTCCTATAAAATCAGTGTTTACTTTTGAATGCCAACACCAACATTTCCGACACCAGCCTCTATCACATCAATGGTTGACAGCCCTTACTCTCACTCAGACCCCTGTATGTGGGTTGATGCTTTATTTCTTATGAATGAAGTTCCCAATGAAAGTGCATTCCTTTGTCCGCTTTCAGGGGAAGGAGTATTTTAGCCTATGGGATATAAAACCCCACATCAACACCAGTTAGTATATGATTCATCCAAAGATAAGAAGAAGTCTACATGCATGACATTGGTGGCGGACATGCTGATCACCTGAGGTCTGTCCTTGTGTGCTCAGACAAAGACAGGATTGAAAGCGATGTCAAGGTGAAGGGTCAGAACTCAAAGCTAAGCAACACTACGCCAGCTCTTATGACCTCCTTATCTCAAACACGTTTCACATGTCCATGTCCAAACCCATCTCATGCATGCTTCTACTTCTTATTTAGAGCGTGGCAAACAAATTAAGACATGCAGTTGACCCTTTTAATTACACAACAGCAGAAGGCTTTGGAGAAAAGGGATGCGAGTGAGTACAACATCAACTGCCAAAAGGACCCTTGTTGCAAAGATGGCTGAAAACTTGTTTAGATCTGGTTTGGTAGTTGTTTAGATTTTGATATTTAAAAGAAGCTTGTGAACCTCTTAAAAAAGAATTACAGAGTTTGTGCCTAAATTGTCCAATCATTGAAAGAATGATATTTTACTTCTCTTCCCCTTGCCTCTCCGACATACTCTTGAAGCCTCTTTATTAACTTTTTTAAGAGACAAAGTTGTGAGATGGATAAAATACTAACTAATTATTATGTTTATATCATGTCAAATAAGCGTTCTGAATTCAGACTGTTTTACCTGTCCATACTTCACCATTTAAACCCTTTAAAACACATCCCTCCATTTTTGGAGATCCCTTCATTTACTGATATAGCACAAAGTTTCCAGAAACTCAAAAGCTTGGCCAGCACAAATTGTCACTCAGTTAAAAGTTCATAGTGGTCTATTGGATAGGGGTGGGACTGAGACAAAATAATAAATATATCACCCATTTTATGGGACCAGTTCATCATTCTTATTTATTAAGAAAAAAAAACACACTTTCTTTCTGGGCTTAGAAATACTCTAAACTCTTAAATTATTTTTTTCCATTGCATATTTGCTAATTTTGACTAGCAACATGATGTTACATAATGCTACTGGCAGATTTAATGGAACTTGAAACTTGATGGAAAAAAGTATGGAAAGAAAGACTATACCTTAATTACATTATACTGTATGTTTTCTTGTCTATTGTAATGCCCTTTTCTGGCATTTCTGACGCATTGTTTTTTGTTTACAACTTTAGCTGCTATAGGCTGAAAGCATCCTTGTTGAAGCTGGCTTGTTTAGAGTTAGTATTTGCAGTGAATCTGTGCCGAGTGCTTGGCTCCGTTGCATTGCAGGCTGCCAGATCGAGGATGGAAAGCATGTTGGGCATGCAGAGTTGATTTCTTTCTCTGCCTCTGCCAGCCTCCAATTATACCCAATTACACCTTTAACACAAGTGGGCTGCTGTGGACATTTCTCAGGGTGTGAGGTCAAGCATTTCCTGTGCTTCTCAATGACCCAACATCAGGGGAATTGTCTTGAAAGGGGGCCTCCTACTTCTTTGCTTCTATCATTCACTCTCCCTGAGTTTCACCCCTCCTCCACTAAAAATCCAAGAAACCCAGACCTCCACCACCCTTTTGCCAATAAGTAAGATAGTTTGGGGCTAAACCTCTATGACTTTTTAAGGCTCTGCTCTCTCCAAATGCAAATAAACAGGAAAAGGTTTGCACACTACAACAAGCACACAGACCCATTAGCGGGTGGCCATCAAAGGCAACTTAAATAAGTATGTGTTCATGTGAAGATTATATAGGCATTAAAGGTAGAAGACCAAGCAATCAATTTTAAAACTAATGATCTTAATTTTGATCTGCTTTTGCTATAGCTGTCATTTTTAATAAACAGCACTGAATTTCACATGTGCAAATCATGCACACATTCTTAAACAATGCAATATTTCAAGCCTACCTTGATCCCAAATTTCTGATAACAATACATCCCATACAAAACCCATCCAACGGATTTGGATTCAGGTCTTTCTACTTGACACATACATATTGGTGTAAGTGTTGGCAGTAATAATTACAAACCAACTTCAATATCTTCTCTAATTTACAACACTGGTGTGTGTGTGTGTAGGCGGATGTGTGTGTGTCAACATGAGAGTCAAATCTTTAAAAGCAACAGCAACCCTCTTCACAATGGTAGTGTACTAACAGGTTGGGTTCCCACACCCAGTAGGAAAATAAATACTCCATAATCACTGCCTATCAAAACAGCCAACGTACGCAGGGTGAACCGAAAATGGCACATTCCATGGGAAATCCATAGCGAGCAAGTACATGCTCGCTTCTCTGGCGCTGACATTTCAGAGACACAAGGGAGAGATTACAGGCACATCTGGGAGAGCCACAAAACCAGGATGAAAGATGGTCCAGGGAGATGGGGGTTAGGCCCCCTATTTTTATAAGATCAATTGGTGGTTGAGGTGACATTACAATAAATGAACTAACAAAGGTGAAATCCACCAGAGGCTTAAGCAAATAGACAAGATGATATTCATATACAGTGGGACACACACAAGCACGGTGTTCTGATAATTTGACAAATCAAAAAGATTTATCTGGATATTCTTTATGCATGTCCGGGAAACCACTTACACTAAGAAAATATATAATAGTACTGTCTGCAATAACCTTTATACAGTATAACAATAAAAAAAAATGTATACACTTCTCTGCCTTCTCTGTGATAGAGTTGTCCTAATGCTTACAGGCTTAAACATACTTACCAAACAGAAACTGTTCAATTTACCATTACATAGTGTATCCTATTTTGAACTCAGTAGCTATGCTGTCTGTTCAGGAATCAAAGATGTGTGAGGAAACATGCCCACACAGACATCAACAAATGCACAATCCAGAAAGGAGTAGGAATTGTATGTTGTTTTTTGTGAATAAAAATCCATTCTAGCACGACAACGCCTGCTTTAAACATCTTTAACCGATCCACCCACTACCCTGCACAATCCTGCAAGCCACTGTGCACGGCATACAGCACTTGCAATGACCTAGCACTTCACTCTGCCAACACTACAGGAGTGGAAACAAATCAGAGAGAAGCCCTTTGAGAAAAAAATAGAAGGATTTTTAGTCAAATGCTGAGTAGAGGAGTTTGGTTATTATTGGAGGTGGGGGAAAATGAAAGAGGTCATTCATGACAAAGAGCCAAGATATGAGGAAACCACATTTGTGTCTCACAGGCAGTGGGACGTCCCAACCAAGACTTAGGCTCAGCTGTTGTTCCAAGCCACACATTTATCACACAGGCACTTCCCTAGTGAGAAAAGACACAGAGGCATGACTGAAGGGGCCAGGCTTGCTCAAGTGACTATAGATGACCCCGAATACCAGAGAGTGGCAGGTTTGTTGGATGAAAGGAGACCTTGTGCTGACCTCTGTCTGTCTATGCAATTTTAAGTGCTGTCCCACGTTAAGGTAGACTGCGCCTTTTTAGAAAGATACAAACTACCTGGCAAATATTTGTGGATCTGGATCGGCAATGTGGTCCATGCATAGATCAGGAGGTAAGCTGAACTGTGGAGTGAAAGAAGGCCTAAAGCATTCAACATTTGCATTCTTCATCTTGGAAAAAATGAATTGAGACGGTGGAAGGAGTGGGTGAGAGCGATGCTAACAGGTAACCGGGTCCAAGCCTCCCTCTCCACACTAAAGACCATTGTGTATAGCGGTTTAAACAGGCCAACCATTATGCCAAAGCTTTTCCAGGTTTGGGCCATATGTCACTTTTATGAACAACGCGGTAGGAAATTGGGTCTTTGAGTTGTTTGGCCTGGGAATAATGAGCCACTGAAAATGATTGTTATAGATGACCTCTCTGCACTGTTCTCATATGGAGCCAATCGAGACACGAGCTCCAGAGGGCCTCCTAACAATCAAGGGATAAATCAATTGGATGTTACAGGTCAAGGCGACGGGTGCTACAGGAGGTAGTGCTGCCTGGGAACAAGGTAACAACAGACTTCCTGCATGGAGGAGGGTAGTGGCTAACAGAGAGTTTCCAAAAGAGAAAGAGGCCCCAATGGTGATTTCTATTCAAATGTGTAAGTAACCGTGCCTCTGACTAACTGGAGGATAGGGGCTAGGGGTGGTGTCAAGTGATATTTTTGATGTTTTAAGTGGACATGGGTAATTCACAGCCAGCCAGAAAACCAATCACCATGCATGAAGGAAGTTTGAAAATGCAAACAGTTGTATGAAGAAGCTAATCAATATGGAGCTATAAAAATGTGCAAAAGAAAACTGGTGCACAACAATAGACAGACAGATAGTTTGCTGTAATTTGTGTGAGTTCTGTTTAAATATTGTCACAATTTTGATATGCGTGTATTGTGTAATGCATTTTGAAGATCTCAAACTCATATTGTTGTACAAAGATTCAAGAATTGGCCCCATTTATACAGAAAATTGTAGAATAAAGAAATAAATTTTACCAGTCGACTGCTCAAACAACAACATGGTTCACTCTCACTAACAATCATAACTACATATTACATCCACAGCAGGAGGTATACAAGATGAGATAAGACATGACAAAGGTGTGTATTCCCAAATGTTCATCAGTGGTTACAGCGAGCCCTCTTCGGATGCCCCTCAGACAAAACACCTGATAAGGCTGATTGTGAGACACATTCCTCTGTTTAATGTGCATGTGGATGATGGCACTTTGTGTGGTCTGCACTGTTCACACATATCTCATTCTCATCTCATTCTGAAACACATACAGAAAACACCTGTTATCAGCTTTAAAATATCTGCATTTTTTATGATGATTACACACTCTTTTAAAATATTTTGGGTGCCAGTGGCACAGTGGGTAAGTGTTTGCCCTCCAACCAGAGGGTAGCGGGTTCGAATCCTTGAATGTGGTTGTGTGATTAGTATTTGGTGATGGTCAAAGGGGCTGCAGGAGCAGACATGTCTCTAACAATGTACCCCAGAGCAGCTATTGCTACAGAAGTAGCTTTACACCTCCAGTGTTACTGTGAAGTGAAATAATAATGCAAATGGGTAGTGGTATGCATTATTGTATCTTATTGTGTCTATTTAAAAAAAAACAGCAAACTGACTCTTTAACTGTATAAAGTGTAACCAATAAAACATCAGGTAGGTCCAGTTACTCATGTTATAATATGAAGTTGAAGCCTTCTCAACAGCAGATAAGGGATCTATCTTTACAGTCTGAAACATGGAATTCAGTCAGTTTATCCCCAAGAGATGCAAACACAGAAGATGAGAAGATACAACACAATTAATTATTAATTTATTTGCATAACTCACAGTCCAAATAATTTACTGCTTATGTCACAGGATGTAGGTGAAGGTGTTTTTGCAATTAAATATTGTATAACACAAAACGTAATACTTTGTCATGCCCCTGCAAAATCTTGTCCTTGGTTATTGACCAAAAAAAAAAAAAAAGCCAAAAGTTAACCTCATTGGCATAGGTAATTACATTTATATAAAGGATTGATAACAACATCTTATTACTTTAAACTAACTGGGTAAAGCTTGTCTGATTGTGAGATGTGCATTGTATAGTAACACGGACATGCAAACCAGACTACTGATGCTCGTCTCCATCTGCACTTTGTTAGGTTTGAAAAAAAACCTTACAAGTAACAACACAGAACTTTTCTTACGCATAATCTATTTCCCTCTCATTCTCAAGCAAAGTGATGAGGTGCCACTGAGCCACTGTGCATAAAACTGCCCAAAAATGTAACCAAAATGAATAGTGCGTGGAATAAAACTTGGCGGCAAAGGAAACAAAGCTAGACGCATGACAGCAGGGAGGATGCCGTTTTTTTCGTGGCTTCTATACGTTAAGCAGTTACGGTAAATGTGTCCACAAACAGAGGCTGGCCACACAGCTGGTGCAGACAAAAATAAGACACAAAAACATCAACAAGCTGCTAGTGCCTGGGTACAGTTAGACCGTGAAGGACTCAGATTAGTGGACACTGTCATTGTGCCTGTCAACAGTCTATTGTAAAAGCCATATGCCCATTCCCACTGTTATTTTGAAGGCCCCCTCATAGACGCAGAACAGGGAAGCCAGACTCAATGTACACTATGTTTGTGGCTAGTGTCTTTGAATAGAAAAAGCCTTTTACTGGAAAACAACAGATCGAATCACTTAAAAATAATAACACATCCACAAGCTGTTACAAACGGGTTAATGACCAATGGCAGATTTGTGGGAAAGTTACCAATAAATTCAGTTTCTAAAATGAATGACCTGTCTTTAAAATGTATCAGGGTTACTGCACACTTTGCACTTGTGGAAAAAGTGAAAGTGCCTAAATACCTTGAGTCCTATTTTAGGTTTGATTGTTTATTAATGTATTATATATTTGTTCCTTTATTTTTGTGTTACTATAGGATGGCATTTGTAGTTTAGCATTTTCAAGTCGGTTAAATAAATGAATAAAACTATATAATGTTGTATTTGACACAATTCTTTCATTTTGGCTTATTTTGTTCAGGGTGGTGAATTTAAATCATCCAACTTGCAGTGTTTTGCATATTTGTTACTAATATCTGTATGAATGTCATTAAGTTAGTGGTGGTCAAAGAAGCTGTAGGCCTCTGTCAATGTGTCCTAGGGCAGCTGTGGCTACAGATATGGCTTACCATCATCATGCAATTAACTGTAAAGCCACTCTGAGTGTGTGAAAAGCACTATAAAAACTGATGCACTATTGTTATTATATTTTGTGTTTTACACCGGATGCTCATCCTGACCCAACATTCTTCTCTGGGCTTGAAACTTGCACGAAGGAATAAAGTTGGTGGAAACTTTATGTTGCTGTAAAGTTAGGTTAAATGTGAAAGTAGGAGAGTGCAAGAGAAAGTAAGTGGGGAAGGGGAGGGCGCTGTGCACAAAGGAGAAGCCTGGATTAAGTCATGAGTGGCAAGCGACATACGTTGGATTTTTAACCAGTGAGATCACATCCTTTTTCCTAAACAGAGAAGGAACTCATCCTTGGTGGACGGGATGGCTCTCTCTGTCTGTGTCTATTATCAGACTCAAACAGTGGAATGCAGACATCGATTTGCAAACAAGAGGCTTCATGCATGTCAGCAAGCTGCCTGTTTAGGGACACAAAGCCAGATAAGCATTTGTAACTTTTATGAACTACAAATGGGTGTTTAGGGTGCAATAGGGTGCATTGCAATACTGGTGCTAAGTTCTTACACAACATTACATTTTGCAGAATAGTTCTCATTTCTACTGTAGTTACAGGGGCTGTGTAGGAGCATACAAAAAACCTTGTGTTTTGAGAATATAGTAGTTCTGTCCAGTGATTGGATCCACTTTATACCTTTCTTTAGTATGATTAAAGGTTCTATATTATGCAGGTTTTCTTTAAAAAAAAGCTTTTAACAATGTTCTAATGTTCCATGTGTTTTGGGGACATTTGAGTCATTCATTATGTTAAGCTATATCGTCCTCTCCAAGAGCTAGAAACAGAAAGAACCTGAAAGTGATGCCATAATTTCGGGCAGACCACCAAGTGAGCCTGCCTGCTCCTGCACTGTCAACAAATGCACCCAGAAAGTCCTTGTTGTCACCATCATTCAAAAATATATCTGAATGAAGAATATGTGTATTCAACTAGCTGTCAAGGCTTTGTTTATACCCATGAAGAAATAAAAAGTGGTTGGAATCTTTTTTGGAAACCCCCAAAAACCGACACAGAGGGTTTGGTTCTGTCTTGAAACAGGAACAGGTGAGACAGGTGACCGTTTCTCATCAAGTCCAAGTGGGAGCTCCACAAAACAGCTTGTAACATGTTTGATTTGACAAACATAAAAAGACCTTTATAGTGCTGAACCAACCCATGCCATACTGCTCAGTTTCCATGTGCCTTGTAAGCCCTGAATACTCCCCATGCACATAGGCCACTGCAGAGAAAGGTGCTGAGAAATTGATTGTGTCCATCAAAAGATTTAGCTTATAATTACATACAAGTCACATTTGGTGTTTGGTAATTGATGGCACATTCAGTGTGATGGATCCAGTATTATAGAAATTTCCACATACAATTTAGATAGAATTATAGTAAATGCCTGACAAATGATCACAACAGTTCATACTTCTAAACTGGATATGATGTTGAGTCCAAAGGAGGAGCCTGCACACATAAAAACCTACAGCCATCCTGGTCTCTCTTCATTTGTAACATGGGCCGGCTTCTTCCCACACTTCTCCTTCAGTGGTTCCCATGCCATCCAAACGTGACCCTGTGTGCAGCCTGCAGGGTGGAGCAGTAAAAGTCTGGGCCTGGTGTGCTCGGAAGAGATGGTGCACAGATGGAGATGTTCTCCTCTTACAGCCACAGAGCAGTAAAGAATAAACTGGACAGATAGCGGAAGACACTCTTGGAGGAGCTGAGGGGGGCTGAAGCAGGAGAGGAATACAAACATTTGCAGCTTGTTATGGGAATTTTCCTCCCTCCTGGAAATAGTTCCTTCATGTCTTTAACCAAGTCGCCTGTTATTCATCTCTTCTCTGTCTCTCTATACAGCCTTTCTCCCTCCCTGTGCCGATTACCCCGCTCCAGACGGGGCTTTCACTTTGGGGGGCCCGCAGCCTCCCTCTCGGCTGACCAGGGAGCTTTCAAGGTACCCTGATGGATGCTAATGCCGGACTCTTTCAGATCGTTTTACAGCCGCAGCCTTTGATCTGCCAGCAGGCCTCTCTCCACGGGCTGCCTGTCCTGAGAAAATGTAAATCCCCGCCTTACAGACACCTGTGAAAAAAATACTGCAGAAAAGGGGACAGAAAAAGAAGTTAGTCCAAAAAGGGGGAAGAAAAGATACAGTATTGGGGCAAAAAAGGGGCATAGTTTAGATCGCTGTGGAGTGACAAAGAATCAGATGGAAATTGTGCGAAAATAAGAGCGAGTGGCAAAAACTAGGCCGGACCGGAGAAACTAAGACATGGAGCCAACAAAGACGGAAAAGAAAAATGGGTTCCACAAAACACAGAGACAGAAGGCAAGCAAAAGGCAATAGAAAGAAAAGCGACAACAGTCCCTAAAAGGCGCAGAAAGTCCATCTTGAGATGTGGCATTAGGAGACAGCAGTAGAATAGGTGAGTGAGAATGAGCAAAATGGGAATAGCAAAGTTAAAGTCGAGACAGATGGACATTTTGACTTGGAAAGAATAAGAAAAGAAAGCAAAAAGCAGGCCCAGACAGACATATGAGGCCTGCTGTGCTGCTCTCAAGGCGGATGTGTCTGTACAGATGAACATTAAGGAAGGAAGAAGTGAAAAAGAAAGTATGGTAAAGGCGGTGGCAGCTCTGAAAGGAGCCACTGCTGCTAGACAGCTGCATGCAGCTGATCAGTGGACTTGTCTTCCTGCAGCCAGCTGCTGCGGCCAGAGGCCACAGTGACAGCACAAGGCTCACAATTGATTAGCAGAGCTTGCAGCTCATGGCAGTAAGAGCGAGCAGCCAGTGGACTTCTCTGAAGATTTGTACAGGACTGTACTGCAGCACAGCTGGCACCACTCTGTGCTTTTCCAAGAACTATAAAAAACATAGACTGCAATCCAGTCTCAAAGAATCTTAGTTTATGTTTCCGGCATTCATCAGGAATGCAGAATAATATTACAGTGTTCATATTTGAAGTGTATATAAACATAATTATTGAGTGATCTAACAGCCATAGTGTTAAAATTTGATGTGGGTACATGTTTAGGCAGTGGAAGAGACATCAAACTTAGACAAACATCAATCCATTCATTGGATTTGATCAAAGTGGAGGGACAAAGATAACATGCCAATCAGACTAGAAACTGCAGGGGCCATCAGTGAATCTGGTGCTGAAGGTAAAGTCTTAGACAACCTATGAGGATGCTGTTCACTTCCTGTTTAAGGCTGCATCTAATGCTTGAAATCATACACTAGATTTTGGGAGGAAAATCAAGCCATAATCATACTTTTCCCTATTTTTGTCTTTTTGGATTGAAGAGGCAAGTGTAGGAATTGTAAGAGTGCAGCATGTTCACTGATCTACAGTACATGTGCTCTTTGCTCTTCCTGTTGTCCAAACAGGATGATTTCATGTGCTCATTGCTCCGGATGACAGGACAGTAGCAGCAGTCAGTCTGTTTCTTGTCTGTGACTGGAGCACTTCCGGCCATCCTGAACCCCCTGTGACTCCCCTGGACCCAGTGTCAGGAGGAAGGAAGCCTCCGCTCAGACAGCAGGAGGAAGTGTGAAAGGCCCACTCCTCACTGCAGACAGGGACAACACTACCATCATCACATCACTTCAAACAACAACAATTAATAGGTCAGGACACCGTATCACGTTGATTTTTCATTGTCACATCCTGTGGCATCGAATGATGCAAAATGATCCCTCTTATTTACATTAGAGAAAGTACAATCAAAGGTTTTCAGTCCATACAATGAGCTTGTTTAGATATATGGTGTTTGTCAGCCATAGATTATCTGTAGTCATTATCACCAGCTAGTCGGTAAAAGTTACAAAAGATGCATTTAAAGGCTTAAAAAATATGCTACATTTTGTACAACTAAAACAAAGAAGTTTTTGGAGACAGTGTAACTGGGGTGTGATTCAGTGCTATAGTGTTGAGCAGAATGGCAGCTTACATCAGTGGAAATTCAACTGACTCATGCTCAGAATGTGCCTCAAACATAAATGCTTTAGCACCTTTTGGTTCACACATATTAGTGCACTCAAATAGACAGAAACAAGTACTTCTGCTGAGAAAAGCTGTGTGATATACTGTATGTATGTAAAATGACAGTAGCCTTGAGGATCACCCTACATATTTTGCATAATCATCTATAGAACTGCATTTGAATGCTGAGGCACACTTAACAACAATTACGCCATAATACAAAAATTACTAAGCCATTAGACGCCTACTTAAACTTCCTTAAAATGGGGCAATTTTGTAAGCAAAGTGGGGCCTAGTTAACTGAAATGAATGCAGTCTAATGTTAATGTCAAGCCCTGGTCATGCCCCTTGGACACACCAACTGTTTAAAATGAGCAGGAATCAAACTGCCAACTTTCTGGTTACTCGACAACTTGCTTTCCAAAGCCACTGCTGCTCCAACTAAGCACCTGCAAAGAATGGACCTTATAACCTCAAATTCAACCTGGGGCATCTAACATTCCTGGATCCACACAATGTACTAGCTCCACACAAAAACAAACTATAAGCACTCGGAGAGTGCATACCGACGCCAGGACAGCTAATTATATCGGCGGAACGCAATGCGTTCGGCGATATTATGGTTTCATGTCCGTCCGCGTCCACGTCCGCGTCCGCGTCCGCGTCCGCAGATTGGCCGTGTGACCGCGATAACTCAAA
>JAVQKG010189571.1:0-15975 GCA_036025885.1 Hypseleotris bucephala
TACATTTTATTACATATTGTGTTACATATGAACAAAAAATGGCATTTTGGCAGATCATTAGATAAGGCAACATTTAGAAGGGCACAACTTTGTTATTAGGATATGGTGGAGGGGGGGGGGTTAAACCAGAATGGCAACAGTACAAACACTAGCATTTTAAGCTAAACTGTAAGACTCAAAACAAACACTTACATTAGTCAATGGAGAGACTTGGTCTTTTTGCTTCCTTTTTACCTTCATACTTATTTGGCTGCTTCATCCTTTATTTACCCTTATTTGGGCCTGCCTCTAAAGTAATTGCCCGCTGTATAGATCCAGACTGTGCCATGGTAACAGCCGGAATAAAGGCCAGTGTTAAAATCATTACAGGAGGCTCCCACAGTAGCAGCACTCGGAGGCAGTCCAGGTGTACAACCACTCCCTTCACATGTTTAATTATAGATGCATCACAATCTCTAATCGCATTTCCTTCTGTGTTGCATTTCCTAGAAACTACTGTATTCGTCATTGTTAACAGAGCGTCAGACAAATGTGGTCACTGGTTCTTCTCAAGACACAGTGGTTTTATAAAAATTATGCTGGTTGAATCATGTGCTGCTCATAGGAAGTTAATGAGTTGAGGAGTCCACAAGTCTACTGTGTAAGAATGTACAGGCCTACAGTAATAAACAAGGCTCACTAGTATACAGCAAGTGCAAAACCTTTTTTGATTTGTCTGGATGTTTGTGAAGAATGCTTTTGCCAAGTTTTGTAAATTTCCCTAAAAAGTTAGGAATATTTCACTTTTGTGGATAGTTATATAATGTTTCTAAAATTCAATATAACCTATAAATTACAATCACCTAGTGGCCACTACATATATACAAATTTTATAGGCTACCTACTGTTTCACTACCACCCATATACTATAAAGATATAGAACAACAACAGTCTTTTTTTTTGCTTTGTGAAATACATTTACATTACATTATATATTATATTCAATACTGTAAAAAACAACAACATACAGGCATGGTCAAATCATGTGCATTGCTCTCAGTGCTACCAGGAGTGTTGAGTTAGCTAATAGCTAACATCCATCCCAGGCTGGGCAGCTCCTGGTGGCGCCCGTCTCCTGTTATCAGGCTCAGGCCCTGTGACCCCAGCCTGCCTCTGTATAACGCAACTATGGCCTGAGTTTGGGGTTACCTCAGCCCGGCTCGAGGCAGCTCTGTGGATGTGTTCGCTGACATCATGCTAGCCTTTTATCCCCTCACAGCCAATCTAAATCTGACCCCCCACATTCCCCCGTCCTAGTCTACATAAGATTGCTCTCTCCTTTGACTTTAAGGCTCCCATCTGTCAGCAATCATCTGACCCTCAAACCCAGGACTGGGCCATTGTTAACCAATTGGGTCCACATGCCAGTAATCTCGCTCATAAGGCAGTGGCGCTGGTTCTGAATCATGCTGGTCCACTATTTGTTTCCCGTCTGATGCTAATCACCTGTTTGTTGTGAAAGAAGTCCTAATTCCCAGTATATGTCAGCGTCAATGTGGATATCAAAGTGTTTTATGGCTCAGCTAACAAAGATAGCATCATTTGAACAGAAACTGCCTTGCAGTTGTTTTACTTTACAAGTAATTCAAATAGCAGTCAAATATGTACAAGTACATATTTGGTGGTTCAGTGGTTAGCACTGTCACCTCTCAGCAAGAAGGTCCCGGGTTGAAGCTGGACACCAGGGCCTTTCTGTGTGTACTTTGCATGTTTCACCCTGTGTCTGGGTGGGTTTTCGGACACTTCAGTTTTCCCTCAAAACATGCACCATAAGTGCATAGTCCTCCAGCTATAGGTACATCTTGACCAAGATCCTGGCTCAAGATCTCGAGATGGGTACCCCTGGGTATCACTGCTACCGACAAGTTGTCCAAGCAGGATTGAGGGATGGGTCAAATGCAGAAGACAAATATCCCTACAGGTACAACAAAGTTTAACCTAACCTTTATAGAAGACCTAACAATATAATATAAATTTAATACAGATTCATGTAAGTGAGTTACAATTAATTTTTAATTAAACCTTTAAAATACTGATTTTAAACCTGGTTACCGATGAACAGTCCATTTTCCCACAGTTATTCTACACTGGGAGTCTATTTTAGGAAAAATTACCGCACAGCGCTTCATACATGCAGAAACACTTTGTTTTTACCCACAAACCCACAGGTACTGGGCTTGAATATCCCACTTGGCTGAGAACACACCAGCCTCAATGCAGAGCCATGTATTCGAGGAGTTACATCATAAAACTGAGCAGCAGCCTGTGGCCAAAGGAAGAGCTACTTTCAGAGCTTTTTGGTGTTTAAATAATTTGTACACTATATTATAACAAATATTTCCATAAACCTATTTTCATTTTATAGATTACATTTAAATAACATAATTGTTTTATACACCAATGGAGTGGTTTTCTGTACTATTTTATCTTTTTTTCAGCCATTAGATAAAAATAACATAACCTGAACTGGTGTCAAGATTGATTAGATGATTCATCACTCCCTCACCAATTCTGTATAGAAACAGTGTTTGAGTAATATTGCAGAAACAGCCTTTTTATGTGTTTTTGCATTTTAGCATAATTTTAATAACCTCCTTATTTGAGCTTTTTGTCAAATTAGACTCTGGACACATTTTGAAGGTTTCGATTTTCCCACATTTCATAACAAAAGCCTACTTAATTCTACCGTTTAGTAAACACGGCTAGCACAATGCCAAACAAGTAAAGCCCCAAATAATGAGGAAAGTCTATTTGTAAGCATCTGGGAGTGGTTGCACAGGACGAGGCATCATCAAGGGGTCCCTGGCACAAGTCTAGTATGCTGGAAACATGTTCTTTCCAATATCCAGAATGAAAACAAAACAAGGAGTTCCACCGACTCACTGGGAAACACCATAATAAACAATCACCTCAAAGAAATCAAATGGAAACTTAGCCTGTTACGACTTGACAACCCGCCCAGGACTCCCCTTTTCAGTGTGCTTTGTGAACAGACCAGCTCACTATAATATCCTGAGTAAATGGCAAATACTTACAGGTTTATTTTTTGTTTGGAATTGCAATTCAAGTAATGCACAGTATGTATATTACATCATTGTTTTATATATTTAAAAAATGACACATTTTTTATAGCACACTTCTAACCTGGACAGGAAAATTATTTTTATAAAGGATGTATATGGAGTTGGATGCACTTGTGTACGTCACTATAATTTATGTCTATTCTTAATCAACATATCCTTTCATGTAAGATAGCGCTGATAACAAAAGAAAACCTCCATTTCGAGGAAGTGGAGAAAGCAGATAACACCATACGACTAAAAGCTTTGTCCTATTCTTCAGCCAGTTCACACCTACAGCCAAATTCTTCTTTGGCTGCTGGGATAATGACAAGTGTCCCATATTCTTTAACTTTATCACCACCAGCCTTCCTTCAGCCTCAACAATACCCTTTTCAAAAGATCAAAGAAAAGCAGTCACAAACACATTTCAATATAATGCTAAGTAATAATGTGATTAAATAGAATTATGTATAATAATGTCTAACATCAAATGAGCTAAGATTAGAGTTCTGATCTTACACAAAAATGATTGTTTATGCATTCTACTCTACTGCTAATTTCAATTAGTCCACCTAACAAAAAGCATCTTTTATCATAATTGTATACGTTTCAATTTGAGTCCACATCCACCCATTGTATGAATTTTTAAAAAAAAGTACATCCTGGATAGTGGCCATGAAAAGATATACGAATTCAGAAATAAGGTGTGTTGGTCAGTTCAAGGTTTAAGAAGTAGTTTCTATTGTGGAATTTACTAAATTAATGAGATAAGACCACATGAGTACAGGATACCACACGTTATTGCGTGTTGGTCCCGCTTTTGCAACCCAATATTCACCAATGCATGAATCAGCATTGTTGCAGTTTGTCAAGTGGATTGTACCACTAAAGCCAGCCTTTGCATACATCACCTGTTGCTGGTGGTCAGTCGAGATGAGCTACCCAATTCATTTTCTTTGGAGCACTAAACTACATCCTCATCCTAACCTCACCCACAGCATGGAGTGTATAGCAGTTTTCGACTTGTCATGACTTTTGATACTGACCACTGCTGGCTGGGAACACCTCACTATTTGGCCCATGTCAAACTCAAAGTTCTTATGTACACTTGCCTATTGTTGTTGTCATTGTTGTTGTTGTACTTTTAACACATTAACTTTGAGAGACAAACATTCATTTGTAGCCTACTGTATATCCATTCCACCATAAAGAGTTGTTATGCCTGACTGATGTATCACTGTTTTATCATTATAACATGTAACTCACACTGAATGCTGTATGTGTGTGGGATCCATCTTCCTCCAGAGTAGCATTCACACCAGCTCCTGTGTTGCTGTCCTATGGTAGAAAAGTAAGGCAACTTATTATGTATTTTAACTAATGAACCAATTAACACACATTTTTAATGTCCTCCTAAAAATATCAGTAAAGTTGAATATTGTTACCTGCAGAAAGAGACTGGGTTGCACACAACAAACTGACAAAACCAATCAGGAATGACTTACATATTATATAGGCCTAGTGTTACTACTAAGGATTTAGCCAAAAAGATTTATGTGAAGCTGCCATGTTTTACAGACATTACATGCATATTATTCACTGCTGACAGGCACATGTAGGAAATTCTATACAGCACTATGGATTATTGAGTCTTGTGTTGCAAAGCAGGTTTGGGGGTGAGTTGAATGACAACGTGCTCCACATAACTACATGTGTAAATCTACAGTCCTAATGAATTATGTAGTATTTGAAATGGGCTAGTTTAATTAGCTCTTAATCAGAACTCAAAGATTATGAAGATATGGCAAAGCTGTTATAAACTGTATGAGGTTGTTACTGATGGCAAATGACCTTTACTAAACAACATGGAAACAGTCTTTAAAAATTCTTGCGAGACCCAGGGCATCTTAGAAAGACATTTGAGAAAAGTATGGAATAATTAAAATAAAAAGACAGCTGAATTCTGACTGTGTAATAAACAAATCAAAGTTAGGAGCCAAACATTGCACGAAGGCTTTCGGAAACACTGTGACAGAGCCCATGGTCCCTGTATCTCGAGTGAAGTTTGCTGGAACATGTAAACAGTGGAAGCCTCTCAAATGTCACAGATCACAGATCTGGAGAGTGTGTCTCATTCTCCCATTCATTTCTCTGTGGGGCTGGGTTTTTTTTTCAGTTCCAGAAATGGAAAATCCAACAAGGAGGCACCCCTTGTTGAGCAAAAGATGCAGGCCAGGAGGCTGATGGAAAATATAGCAACATATAGAACGATTTGAAATAGAGTTTTTCTGAAGATATCTGTAGCAAATGTGGCTCATATAGTCAGCCATGTATGGATCTATATTACCCCCATATTGTAGCCTGCTTTAATATTGATGACATCTACTTGTTCTACTACACAAATGCCTCTGGCTAAATTCTATTCTTAAAACCTGATATTGAGCTATATCATCTAGACATGTCAACACTCGCTAACTTATATGTAAAGTACATATTAGTCTCCTTTGTTATGGTTTCTACCTTATGACTTTTTAAAAGATCTGCTTGTTACCAAATAATCTTAAAATAGACCTTTCCCTTGAGAAGAACCATGAAAATCCATTTGTGAAAAGCCGTTGGCATTTTAAATTTGATAAATTGGCCTATATAAATTGACCTTTTATATCTAACTTTTGTTATTTAATATATCTTATATTAAATAGTATATACCAAAGTCTAGATCTATTGGATGATGGCATTAATTATGCAGTAATTAAATATAATAAACCTGTAGTAAGTCTGTGTATGCATGCAACTGTATTTTGTACGCCCTGGCAGAGCAGGAGGCTTTTTGCAGATCTGATTAATTTCTCCAGGACTCCCATGTAAAAGAGATTGTTAATCTCAGAGGGACTTCCCTGGTTAAATAAAGGTCAAACACATTTATGTTATATGAAACAAATGAGTGTGCCTGGCCGATGCCTTAGTTATTCTTAGACTCATTTGGCCTAATGAAGATCCTGCAGAGTATTTATGACGCAGAGGTCTTGTATGACAGACGAACCAGTCAACAGAGCGGCTTGTACTTGTGGTAACTGAGCACAACCAGAACATGAACGCACCACAAACACTAACATCCTACTAGCCTTGGTAGTCTTTTACATGACTCATCAGTGTAAGTGAATCAGCATCATTTTCCTATCAGCTTTAATAACATGCTCACCACCAACAGACGGCGCTTCCTGAAGTTCGCTCGCTCTAAGTGGCTCAACATGCCACCCGTATTTTGGTATCTGAGGTCATATCCTTTAAGGAATTAGACTCAGGCTTATAGGCTGGACCCCACACTTAAATGCATTGATCTCACATAGCCACAGGCAGGGGTCCAAGCTGGTGACAGAAAATGGAACACACTTACAGTTTTTGTGTACAGTAATCACAAAAGTGTTTTAAGGCATGTGTGTAAGCTCACAATGTGAACAGTGCACGTGGTGTTTGGCAGTGGCAACAAAATGTAATCAATGAATATATGTTAACAGTATATTGTTATATGTTGGTACTAGAAAAAAACAGGAAGGGCATGCATAAGACACTTTTTTCATCTTGTGTTGGACAACCCAAGAACCCATAGACCCATAGTCAGCTCTTAACATGGCTCTTTTAGTGACTTTGGTAATGACTTCTCTGACTAAGTGGTTGTGATGTATGGTGTAGCCACAGGTAAATTCAGGTTGTAAGAAAGCCTTTTAAAAAACTCATTACCCATTGTTTTGAATTTAAGTGGAACACGTCATCCCTAGATTGACCAAATTTCCTCTCCTCTCATGGCTGTATCAGCATTAAGACAGACACTAATTTGTGTGAATTGCCCTGTAATTTAGCCTATCTCTTACTAAGCCATAGTTCCCACAGCTGCCTCTTGTTCCAAAGCTGCAGACTGTCCCTTTAAGATCAAGTCATTAGAGTAATTAGGCACATTGTACCAAATTAGCTGCTGTCTTTTTAATGATATTACTTACAAACACTCTTTACAAGAATATAGAGCTACTTACTTGGCCTCCAGCCTCATTGTTTTGGTCAACACGTGAGAGCATGCCAGGTTCTTTGTACTGGTTACTGTAAACAGCCTCTGTAAAGGTGTTCTACCGTAGTTGTAAATAATTAGTCTAGGATGAAGAGACAAAAGAAGAAATGCTATAGTTGTCATGGTGATTTGTGATCATGATAGAGCACATTCCACATGAAGTTTCTGAATGACCTGGGAAGAAGAGAGGCTTTGATCAATTTCTTGAATTTCAAAGTCTCTCTTTCAGTCCATGCTAATTGTCCTACTTATGGACAAAAAAGTAATAATACATAAAGAAATGTAACACTTATGCCTCTCCTTCACTGAAAATTTTGTATTTTGTGAGACACAGTGGAAGAGAATTGGGGGTAAAAAAATTTTTTTAAAGCTTGGCACGATGTGGAAAATCACTGTACCAACTTTCATTGCTCTGCGACAAAGTAAGTGTATCCAAAACATGGTGGCACAATTGAGACATTCTTTATTCAATATTAATAATTTGCATAGTGTCTATTAAATATAACCTAGCCTGAATCATCACTGTGCCAAAATTCATGAGAGTTGGTTAATGTTCATGGATTAATGGCTTAATTAAAGTGAATTAGTTAATTAATTAATGTATTATTATTCATCATAAAAGTACCAATTAATTAATCGTAGAAGCACCCAAATCAATCCAGCTTCTTTATTATATTATATAATTTATTATTATAAAATATTATTTATTTTATAATCCAGCGTCTTTATTATATCTAAGTGTGTGCAAAAATTAAAAGTGATCCGATAATTCGTTTTTGAGTTATCGCATTAACACATAGGATCTGCAAATGCAGACGCGGACATGGATGCAGGTGCGGACGAACGTAATTCCATAATATGCGGATAATATACTGAATCAATATAGCGCTTGGAATTTAGTATCATGCAAAGCTATTGTTTCTCATACTCAGGAAGCTTCCTCCCAGTTTATAAACTCATAGTAAATGGTCACAGTAACTATTATGCACAGCAAAGCCAATCTCCATCAGTGCAATAGCCACTACCGCCGGTCTCCAACTTTGTGCTTCGATTGCATCTTACTTCATCGTGATAAATTTCAGATGCACTAGATATGAAATACAATTGGTCATTTATTCTATGTTGCACGTAACTCTAAATGAATCTATCAATAGAAGTACGTAGGCTATCTGCGTGACGGTGAACTCTAAATTAAAACTCGCCATCATCATCAATCTGTTCAGTCCTATTTATTTGTTCAGGCATCTAACAAGATCAGTATTTCTAGTAATAAATTGTGGGGTTTTCCTCTAGCCGTTGCCAGCTAAAATGCATCTTTGATATTATTGGAAATTTAGTGCACTTATTTTGGAATCACTCTTTAGGACATGCCATCAATAGTTTGTAGAGAATGACAATGGAAAGTTGAATGAGGCGGAAGCTACATTATGTCAGTCTGATAAATATTGTGGGTACAGTGCATCCAAAACATTACAGCATAGGTAGTGTAAGGTTTCCAGAGATGGAAAGTAACTAGATACCAAAGTATAAAGTAATTTATGTAGGAACATTTTTTAAAACTACTTTAAGAATACCAGGTAACTAAGAAGTCAGTAACAGCATTGCTTTACTTTTCACATACAGTGCACTCTTTATGGTAATTCTGTATGGTTAGTATGGTTGAGGAATACTTAATCGCAGCACATTTCCTCCATCATAGATTAGGCTAAAACAGGCAAATCCTCCAGCTTGGTATTTCTGACCAGCACCCTGGCTCAAGATTTGGAGAGAGGTCCTTAACACATGGCTTTTGTCAGGTTGCCCGGGTGGCACTGAAGGATGGGGTCAAATGTAGAGATCAATGGGAACATATAGTAAGTGTACCTTAACCTTACATTAAAGCTGCATCACTAATTTTGAGAAGAAAAAAATATTCAAATTAGCATTTTTGGCACAAACCTTCCTGAAATAAAACTAGAATGGTTTTATTCTGCTTCAGATTATCACCTTCAAACTGTGAAGAGAAAAGCTTGTATTTATATTTTATGAAGTAAAAAAGCTTCATCAGCAGCATCCCAAGGGCTTCTAATTCTGACTTTTTTCTCAGTGTTTGCTGTGTGCCATCTCCTTAATGATCCTTTTACAATGGCACAGTAATACAGCTCTTTATAGGGATTTATTTTTCCTTCCCTCATTCTAAAAGAAAGAACTTTATACTTTAAGTTTATCCTCAAACTGAAGTGCACCTGAGTGAAATATCTTTTAAGACTTACACTATAAACATTGAAACAGCTCCACACACTCCGAGTATAGTTATTAGGCATACGGCAGATTTAATTAAATTCATGTCAATCATCTCCATTCAAAATCCTATACTATGATTCACCTGCATTTAGACATCTGATAAATTAAAACTTTCTGTGTTTGAAAAACTTAATCTGTATTGTAAGTAAATGGGATTTGTCAACAGACAGCAGTTGCTCACAAACCTCACAAATACATAAGGTCAGACTGACCTGAATACAGTGTTCCTCTAATTCCTGTGTTTATTATTTGATTTACTGAGATATTTGTGGCACTGGGTGAAACGTGGTACACGCTCTTCAGTCACATCTGTCTGGTCTTGCCTTTTGGTGGTTGTTTCCTCATAAGTCACACATGATTCTGGCTGCACTGTGTACACTGTGTGGTCAGTAATGCCAAAGAATACTGCCTACTTAAGCTTTCAGGCAAGTGAAAAATGCTAAGCAAACACAAGCTGGAAGCACAGTGCAGTAGTCACATACTGATCTCACTCTAATTTGATTGCTTTTTAAATAAATACCTCACTAATAACATAGCAGGTGCTTATACTGTAACATGGCCAACGGGACGGTGGGTTATACGGCAAGACTTTGTGGCAATTGCTCTGGCTCACTCTGAAAGACTTGTGAGGTCATGCTGTCATCAAATATCAAGTGCCTTCACAATTTGAGGCTTTGGTTAGATGGTCATCCTGAATACCATTGAATACCACACTGTGCACTGTAAAATCTGACATGCTAACCTTAAAGAAATTTTGGAAATAAATTGCTTGACCTTGTTAATCAAATGAATGTGTCAGAAAATGCTCACATTCAGCAATATGCATATTGATGAATGTGAGAGGGAATTGTTGTGTGTTAACCCTGTGACTAACCTGTATTTCCAGGGGGATTCCCACCTAAGGCCCATAGATGATGTAATAACCTCAAGCCCTGTAGAAAGATTTATTCAACACAAGATTAATTAACGACATTTTATAATCTGGTAACTAAGACAGTCAAAAAGGCTTTCAAAAAGTCATGACAAGAGGGTACACAATCACTTAAGAAAAATTACCACTTGGTGTAACATTGGGGTCTGTCACTCAAGGCAAACAATTGCCTTTTTTCCCTTTTAATTCAGATCAAAATGTCAGATTTTG
The DNA here is from genome assembly GCA_036025885.1 of Hypseleotris bucephala. NCBI lineage: Eukaryota > Metazoa > Chordata > Actinopteri > Gobiiformes > Eleotridae > Hypseleotris > Hypseleotris bucephala. Next base: position 10,589 of record JAVQKG010189571.1, read on the forward strand.
CAGTGCATATGCTGCAACGAAGTATTCCTCAACCATACTCCATTTGTGATGACTGTGTGTCACTGAAAGATGTGGCCCGTTCAGTGTAAACTTCTATGAAGTAAAAATAACTCATGAACCTTTCTTCCAGGTTTGTGAGGAGAGGAAACTGGCATCTAACAATCACCTTGTCAACATGGACACATACAACAGTTACTATGTTACTATGAGGGAAAACAGTACCATTCACAACAACTGCTGAACTGTCCTCATCAAATAGGGCACCAGATACGAACCTAATGTTGTTTAATTTACATAATTAAGATCCAGATTTAAGTAGACAAATTAAGTTAAAACCAAATCAGTATAAAAAACACAAACTGTTACTGTTAGCTGCCCACAGAGTGACCAGTAATGACCATTATGGTGGCCGTTACTGTTGCCGACTGTCACCATCACCATCAATGTGAGAACTCAAAAATGAAAGATGATGATTGAATGCATGTCATTTTTGCAGTTGAACTTGGAGGTGCATTTCTGATATGGCATATTCTATTTTATGGTTATAATGACAAGTGTTTTTTTCTAAACTGTAGGTAACTCTGTAAAGGAAAATGAAGCAAAATACAGAAAAAAAGTTAGATTGTTCCTCTTTAAGACCATAAACAACAAAGCTGCAAGTGACATAATTGGAAGCTTAAAGAAGGATTCATCAAGTGGACCCCAAGCCTTAACCCCTTTACTGGTTCATATGGGAAGCAAAGATTAAATTATGTTCACGCTATTTGTTGTACTTTACATCTTGGGTCACTTTGATTTCTCCTTAGTAACTCTGGAAATAGCTTATTTGGTTACCATAATAAACAACAAAACAATGACTTAAGCCAAATCACAACATGACACAAACATGTTCACAGGCACAGTTAATAAGTTAGTACACTTTATACAAAGGATTCTTAACCCTGAGTTTTGGCATGTTCTCAATGGAGCACATTATGTATAAAACAGATCTGGATTTTGAGTGACCTGGGTAAAGCCAATTAAGTTCCCCAATGTCGAACCCAGACTTTGACTTCATATTTCATGAAGGGTGTCCACAAGTCCTATTTTAAGACTATGGGGGACAAAGGACATGTTTTCAGGGGTATGGTAAAATCATCAGAGCTATGTGAAATGCATTTTGTATTAATGGTGTTATGGCAATTAGATTTTAGCTACAGTTTTGACCCTTGTCATAAAAAATACCTAAAAAGTACTTGAATAAACTGTCCTTGTTAAAAGCATAAGTAAAGTCAAAATATCCCCTCTGAATATAATCAGATAAGTTAAGAGAGCCAAGAAGCAGTGGAGTTCTAAGTTTTAAGTGGCTGGTGACCATTGCCCAGTGCGGTCTGCCGCATGTGTTTTAATGCAGAGCTCTGAGGTGGAGAACAGCACACCTGGGACACAGTGCACACTCAGAGGAAGTGGTCCTCCTCCAAAGAAAGCAATACAAATTTCCACCTAATTCACAGAGACCCCCCTCCGACCCCTCCTGTTAGGTCACTCTTATTGTGAAAAAGTCTTACTAATTAGACTTTTCATTACTGCTGAGAAACATAAAGACTATCACATATGGCCCATACAATGCTCCACAGACTTTTCACAAGATTTATATTCCAGTTAAAGAGTCAAATTAGCACTCTTTAACTCTCAGTCCCAAGCTGATTTCAGAATAAATTCAAGCTACAATTTTGTTCATTTTAAAAGATGTGTACACATTTTAATGACATGCAGTGGTGAAAAATGCAACATACAAAAACAGACTTCATCATGTAACTTAAATTATGTAATGGTGATTTTGGTGTGATTAGCAAACCTTCCATTTTATTGCTTTTTCAACTTACAGTGGCCAGCCACACAGAGAGAAATACCTCTGAATGACCATATGAATAGGGGGAAAAATATAATATCTTCTTGGCCTACACAAGAAGTCAAAATCACCATGGGCAGGTTAGTTTGAGCAACATCATGTCATAACACTCTCATCCACAAGCAATGATGATAATGGCTTCATTTATGACAATTCAAACAAGCACTATCTCTATTTGTGTCTCCACAGATCATTGGTTTTAATGTTTTTCACAACAGGCTCCTCTCTTGTTTGTGATGTGAACTTCTCATTACTGCAGTGTTTGTCCTAAGGTTTTTATGCAATTAATTTCACATTTTATATTAAATGCTTATACTTCCTTGACCTAGTAATATTCTCAGAAAGGTGGGAATTTTCAACCGCCTGTGTTTTTTTTATGATGTAGCCTTTTAGCAATATCCTTAGAAATGAGACTTATCTTAGTGTGACGTAACTGAGAGTAAGGAAACTATGATGAGGTGTCATTGTTTGGTTTGGAGTTATCTGAAAGGTCCATGTCTCCCCACCTTTTTCAGATTTCTACATGCATGAGTAAGAAATTGGTGGAGCTTTTCCTGCACCTATAACAATGTAATTTATCATCAAATCCTATAGCCTCTTTTTGTAAGTAGTTCATTTTTAAATTAGGGGAATTATTTATTGCTTTCTGAACTTCAAGCTGGTACTTGCTGTGTAAGTATTAACTGTAAGTCTCCAGAAACATGACCTTATTAGATAACAGTGTGTTGTGGGGTTTTCATCAAAAACACAGCTGGTCCCTTTAAACTGAATGATGTTGAGTATTACTGTACAGGAAGCTGCTGCTGTGACCTCTCCCTCTCAGTGTGAGAGCAGACAGGAACAAGGCTTATGTCGACTGGGTCCACTCCCAATGACAAAGACCCACTTATCTGAGAGTCACAGGTTCACAAGAAAAGGCCATGTCCTGACACACTGATGAGAAAAAGACTGAGGAGCCTTGACCTGAAACAAAGCAAACCCACGTCCCCACTTGAAGTTGTAATCCGGAGGTTTCTTAAAATAAGAAATTGTTTTTAAAATTGCTTAAATCTGATCATGTTCTATGCTGACCTCTACAGCAACATCAGATCAGAATTTGTGGGATGGAGCCATGACCACTAGTAGCTGAGTTTTAAGTGGGGGCAGTCCACATAAACTGTGATTGGATGTTACTGCAGAGGCCAGGTAATTGTCTGAAGTAAAACTCAGCTGTTGGTCATCCATTGTTTTTTAAATGTTTTAACTATGGACGGTGCCACAGATAAGCCTGTTGATTACTATATCCAGTAATTAAGACTGTCCTGTTGCCGTCCTCAAATCTGTGGGCTTCACAGCACAGTCAGTGGGAAATCCAGTCCAGTTATCACTTTCACCCGGTGCTCTCCACTGGAAGCAGGGAGTGAGCTTTGAGGTAACTGAATCAATTGACTGCACATTAAAACTAAATTATGAAACAGCATTGTCACTTGTTGACTGTATAAGAGCTTTTGTCCCAGCCAACAATGTCCAGGCCTACCTATAATCACTAATCTGGCACCGCTATCATTGTCATTACATCCAGCCATATTGTAAAGCGTATAATAATTAAATGTGTTTTGTGTTATAGGGAAATGAATGATCAGAATATCACACATATGCATCCCACCAGTGAGCAGTGGCATGAAGAATCCTCAGTAGCATATTAGTGAACAACCTGGCTGCCCCAAACCAGGCCCAGGTGTTTATATATGTGTGTGTGTGTGTGTGTGCGTAGGTGTATGGAAACTGAGCTGATACTAAACAGAGACCTCAGAGCTTGACAAGGAGTGGGCTCTCTGTCTGTGAATGGGACCACCTTGAGATGGAGGCAGAGAGTCTTGTGTGATTTCTGTCCTTGCTGTATAGGGGAGTACAATCACGCACTTGTAAACAGCTACTGTGCTCATTCCTTTTTAAGTCTTTTAAGGATGACAAATATGTTTTGATAGCAATAATAACACCGTTTTTCAAACTAAGGTATGAGTTACATTAGGTCAGACATGGTGAAATCAAAGAAATGTGAAATCTGGTGGGTTCGGGCACTAAAAGCATGGATACCTGCAGGCACTAAAACATGGTCATGCACTGAGGACATCTAATGGATTACAGATTGATATGACCACAACACCAGACAAGTTCATGATGAGTATTTTCTGCAGTAGTTATTGTTTACTATATACTGTATGTCAAACACTGCCAAACACAATAAAAATGTGGCAATTCACATATGAATGATACACGTCAAATTTCTGTCAATCTATGAATGAGTTGTGCTTAGAGCAGTAAAAGGGTCACAATAATGCAGACTTCACACTGTAGATTTTGTTTGCAAAATCTGTGGATTTTGGACTTTTAACCAGATGACCACACAAACAGACACAAAAACCAAATGAGGAACCTGTCTTTCAGCATGCTATGATCATAACTTCTGTCATAACCATATGTCCATGAAATCAGAGTGCACTTCTGATTTGAATGTACATATGGTAATAACCATGGCCATGCCAGTCGAGCAAGTCTTGTGGTGAGACTGTGCACCAGCTATCCACTAAATGTCATAGTGCCAACAGTGTTAGTGTCAAAGCATTTGAACCTGGTGCATTTATAAATGAATGTGATAAACTAAAGACTGGATAGTTACTGGATTGTGTTCATGTAGGAAGCCACTTAATGATCTTTTTGCTGCTGTCCGTTTTCCTGCCACAGGTTTGTGGTTGACCGAGAAGGTGAAACCAGAGAGCATGATTTCCTCTCAGTACGCACTAAGACAAGTGATGTGAGATAAAAACGACGCAGACGCAGTCATTTTCATCTGAGTACGTGCTGATTTGCAGTAGCATATGTTTTTTCTCTAAATAATTTTGTGACTGAGACAAATGTATATCTCTTTGCTTCAGGCCTTGTCTAGTTAATGTTGTCAATCCCATAATAAGAATCCATATTGCTTGATTTTTACTGTCATGTCTTATATACAAAAGCAAAATGAACTAGAAAGCACTCGGAGAGTGCATGCCGACGCCAGGACAGCTCATTTCCCCTATACAATGTTTTGGCACTAACTGCGACTCTAATCTGTGATGTCTAAGGGGCTTTATATTGTTAATGAGCAATCAAGAGGCCCCGCCCCCAAACCATGACAAATATGGGAAGGGTCTATTTGACTTTTGTGATTTGTCTGGATGTGTGAAGAATGCTTTTGCCAAGTTTTGTAAATTTCTCTAAAATGACATTGTTAATTCAGTCCGTAGGTGACGCCATGGCCGTAACCAGCATTGAGGTCCATGAGGTCCAGACTTCGGTATTTCTTTTGCCCCACTTAATAATGAAAGTTAGGAAATTCTTTTGTATTTTATTATAATATTGTGTTATTGAGTGAATATTGCACCAGCGAGTCAGCGGCGAGCTCTGACTGTTGGTTTGTGGGGACGGGCGGCCGTGGCGTCCTCACTTCTCAGTGCGTGCAGCATGAGTCTGCTGC
>JAVQKG010189602.1:0-15944 GCA_036025885.1 Hypseleotris bucephala
AGATCGCTGAGTATGTCACTTCTTTTCTGTCAGTGATAATTATGCATGGTAACCTGCGCCATGTCCTCTCTGTGATTGGTGGACTCGCGCGGACTTGAGAGAAACCTAGGATTAACTCCAATTTAGCTGATAGAGATGATATCCTGCTTCGTAGTCCCACTTATCCAGAGGCACCAGTGTCTGCATTTGTTCAGCCAGATAACTGAGTTATAGCCAGGATAGGTTCAACCAGCTTCATAGTACAGGGCCCAGGTCAGGGGGCGATGAGGAAGCGCTCAGCAGCCTGCCGCACCGCAAGTATTCATTTGATAAGCTTGCAACAATCAAAGTTAAAACTTGTCACGTCGCATCGTTCAAACACACTCAAAGACGTGTAGGCTATAGCCCACCAAATACGAGTCTGTTTGAAATAACTTTATTTTTCTCATGTTGAAACCCATTGTTAAATAAAAGATAGACAAGTGAATTGACATTTAAACAGCACATGCACGCTCATATTCTTCAAACGAGTCTAACGCTATCAGCTCGTGTTGTGTGTGGGGCTATTTGCTGCGTTTTACGTGAGTTTAGATCGCGCATGTGTCACTTCTTTTCTGTCAGTGATAATTATTCACGGTAACCTGCGCTGTGTCCTCTCTGTGATTGGTGGTTTTAGCGCAGACTCAGGCGGACGTGAGAGAAATCTAGGATTTACCCCAGGTTAATTGATCCAGATAATATCCTGCTTCGTAGTACCACTTATCCAGAGGCACCAAACATTTGTTCAGCCAGATAACTGAGTTATAGCCAGGATAGGTTCAACCAGCTTTGTAGTACAGGGCCCAGAACAGTAACAGAGCACACACAGAGCATAGACAGAACTAGTGACTATACATGTGATGATGCTTCCACCATTCCTGTACATTCAATTTTAATCATTAAAATGTATGCTCAAAGAGTGCCTAGCCACTGGTTGAGACTATTTCTTTGTCATGTGCACTCAGCAGGTGCAGGAGGAGCAGCTCTCAGCAGTGGTAGACTGGCTCACTGCTCAGCCACGAGCTGCACAGTTGGTCGACAAAGACAGTAGTGTAGTATCCACACTGGAGTATCACCTCGCACGCTACCTCAAGGATGTGAAAAAGCACTATGTCAAGGCAGACAAAAGGTTAGAATGTGTGGTACCAGTCAATTATATACTGAGATGTAAACTAGTTCAAAATTACAGTTAATTTGACTTTCATTAACTTAAATCTTGTTTTGCCTTTAGGGATCCAGAATTTGTATTTTATGACCAGCTCAAGCAGACGATGAATGCGTACAGGTAAAAGTTTAATAACCACTTCAAGTTTACATGATCTCTAATTGCTTGACCACTATACACTCTGATTTTGCTTTTCACGCACTTTTCTTTTCTCAGAGTCAAGCCTGCTATTTTTGACTTGCTCCTTGCAGTTTGTATTGCAGCATACCTGGGTGTTATGTATCTTGCAATTCAGGTAGGTAACTTGTAGGCCTAATGCATATTTACTCATCTACTAAAAACTGTGCACATACACACTTTGTTCTTGTTTTTTTTCTCCACAGAACTTTGGGATTCTGTACAGCGTGGTGCGTAGGATCACTCAGCCTAAAGCAAAGAGCCACTGAGCTTTTCGCACTCGGACAACATGCTGTAAAGATTACCGGTTTAAAGGTGGCTTACCCTCACAGTCTCTTTAAATTCAATATGAGCTGCAATCTATGATGTCACATCCTGTCTTGCTGCCAACCTAACTCATTTTCTCAAGGACTAGGATTATCAGGAATGACCAAAACTATTTTGTTCCAGCGCATGCTTTTTGTCATATCTCCGTCACTACACTGTACCAGTGATCATCTGTGAATCATGTCTTGTATTGTTGGCAGCTAGAGTTGGTGCACTAGCCACACTATTTGAAAAATACACAATCAAGCTGTAATGAAACAGAATCCCCCTTTACCCCTCCTGCCTTTGAGGCAAACTAACAAATCATAAATAATTAATTAGCATACAATGTATGTATAACTGCTATTATGTTTCCCCTTAAATTTTACATTTACTTTTTGTCAAACTTTTCACATGCCTTAAGTTTGTACTAGTCCGTGGATTTTCTTAAAACCTGCTCACTTTGTTAGCGTTTTAATGATTTAAAGCTTTAAACTGTTTTCAGCTAAAGGTTACACCACTGCCTAATAATTATTTACAAGTAACTGTCCATTTCCTTGTCATTTTGTCGTTAAAGAAATGGTTGGTGCTGAATGTGGCATTTGTGACTAAAAGCAAAGTGAGTCAGACTTTTTATACATTTTTAATACCATAGCAAGATTTTCGTAAAGTCAGCACTACGGTTTTGTAGGTCATGGGCACATGGTGGTGGGCAAAATGAGACAAATGTTTAATGCACCAAATTGACATGACCTGTTCCTGCCCTGTTGTGGTTGAATGCTGTTTTTTGTTAGTGCATGGTTTATGTCTCCCACAGCCCGTCTCCATGGTTACAAGAGGAAAATACTGTGTGGTACATGATTTTTTATTTATTAAAACATTTGGGCACTGCAACAAACTCTTATTTGGTCTCAACTGTTATAAAGACAAAATCTTTGCAAAATGGTTTCAGATGTAATTTGAAATAAATGAACACAAAACTTGTTAACTGGTATGTTTTTATTTCATGGGTAAATGAAACATTGTTGGCTGTTAAAACTGTTACAAAAGATCATGGTCAGATTTATAAACTGATTTTATACAATTTCAACAAGATGGGGCAATTTGTGTTTTCTGCAAGTTTATTAACTGTCACCATGCCAAAATAAACTACCTAAAACTAACATTTTAAATAGATTCCAATAAAGTCAGAAAATCCAAAATTCCCTTCCCTTTTGTAATTTGGTGAAAGAATTGACAATAAAAAATAATACTAATAAATTACAGTGCATTTTAATTAAGACAGGCAGGGCTTAGTGCCCCTCCTTTCATTCATAATAAGCAATCACAACATCTTGCCTCAGAATTAGGTTGACATTTTGGCACACTCAAAGCACTGATGTAAATACTTTTGTATTAGGTCAGAGTATATGACCCAATTAAGCCAGACAACACTTAGGACTATAAGAGGCACTAATTTCACATTTAGTGTGTTGTCAGTCAGATTACTAAAAAGATTAAGATCCTATAAATTGTATCAATTTGTGTTTTTAGTTGTCTGGCCAAATCAGCATTTACAACCAGCAACTATTTACTTTAATCAATTATACAATCACCAGTTTTTATGTACCTTTTCTTTGTTTGAATGGTTTTGTTTTGGAGTTGCAGATTTCCCACCTTCCTAGAAGAGGAGTATTATTATGTGGTACCATACTACAGGCTGATCCAAATCACAGGGCTGTTTGTTTAGTGTGATTTTCTCAATCTATACTTGTCAAAAATGTTAAAAACTTAAAATAATCTAGTCTCCCAGTAGAGCAGGTCAGATCTAAAAAGGTCTGAATCCTGCGTGAACACTAGACTAAAAAAGACCAATGTACTTTACATATCAACTTATGATAAAGCATGGTACAGTACTGATGAAATCGGACTACAGTGATACGAACCAGCATCTGAGACTAGATCCAGAAGTGTGATGGTCCCTTGATTTTTTATGATAACAGAAAAAAAACAAAGCTGGAATAAAAACAGTGTTCTCAGAGATAAAAAAAAAACAAAACAGCAGCAAGTCTAAAAACAAAATGCACGACATGAACTAGAAGAATAGTGTAAATGAAATATCTCAACTAAAGAAGGAGGCAGCTGTGGAAGTCAGACATAGTCACGTCTCCTCCAGCAGAGGGCATCTGTGGCCTGCTCCAGCAGCACAAGCATGCTGTTCATTCAAGCAAGAGCCTGAATTTGATCAAGAAGAGTAAATAGATCCCTTTTTTCAACAGATTAGACATTTGTTCCAACAAAGTCACACAGAATAGATGAAGACCAGTCAATGCACCTTTGTGAAATATTCTGTGTACAATATCCACAATTTATGATGACCATGAACATTTAGGTGTTTCTTATCACTGGTCTATTTCACAGTTTATGTGTTCAGTGGATAAAACAGTTTTTAAAAATATAAGTCTGGACATTAAAACAATGTTACATATCTAATGGATTCAGAATTTGTTTGATATTTTGATAGCATCTCCAAAATCATTCCGTATCATGCAATCCTGGATACCATAAAGTGTGCATACATGAGTTTTTATCATACTGATATATTATACATAATTTGTGGCTAATGTTCTTGTATTTGTTGAACTTGATAGCCATCACCACCAGTGAACTTACAAATGCTGTTGTTGTTAAAACTGTATTAAAATGAAGATGATTACCATCAATCAATTCAAGCCATTTGCTGTCATTAAATCAGCAATAAGCTTGCATGCCTTCATTCAGTGCAGCAACAGATGCTTTAGCGATGTACACTAAGAAAAGACTAAAAAACAAACAAAAGGCTTCTATTCTACAAAAACACAGTTGTTCATAAATGCTGAAATCAAACAGTTTACTATAGGTTTTAGTCAGCAGCCTTTTACATAAACATGTTCACACTCGCCACATATCCATCAAGGACACAGTACTGAGGCTCCGCCACTACCACTAACTGTGCAATGATATGAGAATTAATACATGTGGTGAGAGAGCAGCAGACAGTGCCAGGCTGCGTTCAAATACACACCACACAACAGTGTCAGGACAGGACAGGGGCATATTCGGAAGGAGAGGAATCAAAAGCTGCAGATTGACTTGACAAATACGTAGCTAACTGGTGCCAAACACTGTTGTTACCCAGTTTCTAAATATAGAGCAGCTCTAGATGCCTACAGAAACACTTTGGGTCACACTGTTTTGTCTGAGAGGGCAATTATGCCCTGTGCGTCACAGCCCAACACTGGCCTCATACTCAGTCTATCAAATGTACATACTTGTAGTTAGCAATAATAAGACAAAATGTTACCTGAAAAGAAAAAAAAAACATTCACAGTGCTCTAATAAAAATTACATGGATAAAATGAAACAAATGAAGAGTTAAAAAACACTGAGTCCAAACAAGTTTACTCCTTCATTTTTTCTTAGTTTCAATGTGTCCAAAAGAGCGTCTTGTCCCTCTTGCATTTGCAGCGTGATGCCAGGTGGTGGCGACAGCAAGCTTGTTATAGATGCTTCTCCTTGGTAATGCCATTCTGCACGTGCTTCCTGTAGAGACAGACAATGGAGGATCAGAAGGAGCTTGTCGGGAGAGGTGATCAGCAGATGTGAAGCATTAGCAGAGAGAGGCTATCGGCAGTATTCAAGGCCATCCCCGATAAGGATAACACATAATCACATTCCATATGGTCTCAGGCTCTTTGATCCCATCTGCCCAGGAGCACTGCCCATTACTCACGCTTCACAAAAGAGCAACTACACCTCGCTGCAAAAGTGTTATTAATTCAGAATACTGTGGTGGTCTCCCAGTTTTACAACTAGAATCATTTTTTACAATAGATGATGCAAAATTCTAATCTGAAAACATGAAGGAATACAGCAGTTTGTGGATTCTGATGGGAATCTGGCTTGAAGATTTTGACATTATAACAATTTGGATATTTAAAAATATGATCAAATTGCCATTTTATACATATACATATATTATACATATACTTGCCTAATAATATTTTAATGAATCACTAAATTGGTATATATAAATCTCCCCATGAAGTTAGTATATGACTATATTTTGGGTGATGCATTATTATAGCCACAGAATTACTTACTTTATTACACAAAATATCTAAAGTTTCAGTTTGGGTGTATGCATCTTGTGTTTTCCCTACATCAGCAGTTATTTATCTCATTTCTGTGGGGTTAGGTTAGGTCTGTTTTGTTTTACAGAGAATTGCTGAAAAACATTTAAAGGTGATCAAAGGTTAAAACAGTAATCATCAAAAGGCGATATGGGGTCACATGCGAATCAGCTACAAGGCAAAATGCAACAATCTGATAAAAAACAATCTACAATCAAACAAACAACAATCTATAGGTTCAGAAAAATGTGCAAACAAGACAGCTGTTTCAGTCTGCGGTGTATTTGCTGACACACACATTGCCCTTAAGTAACATTACAGGCTCCAGGCTGTCAGGTTTATTGGACTATTTCACAATATTAGTTTGTCAGCTACAGTTAACAAGTACAATATAAAGTTTAAATTTTGTTAACACTAAAAACAATCTCCTAGTAGAAATGCATCAGTCCAAGTAGGGAGCGCAAGGGCTGCATTGTAACGTATCCTGGTTTTGGATATGGCCTGGATATGATATGCTCACAGACAAATAACAATGTCCATCTTCATGTGCTAATGCTCACCCGCCGTCAGCGTTGTGATGTCCAGCATCCTCAGCTGCGTCTTTGTGTGGGCCCGCTGCTGCCCTCTCCTCCTCCTCGTACTCTCTCACATCATTCACCTCCTTCATCTTCAGAACTTTCACCACGAAAATCACAATAAACTGAGAACACAAACAAAATCCAAACAACAACTTGTAATAAATGAGTTTCTTTTATTCCTGTATATATGGCATTTGAGGTTGCTATTGAGACCAGGGGAGGGACTAAAACATTGTTTTACAGGAGTGCCCTGGCAAGCAGCAAGTGGCAGAGGAGTTACTGTAAGTTACCTTCTTTGCATCGGTTCATTTTAAGCATTTTAATTGCTATTATTTTATATATTACAATTATATATTATTATATTTTATGAAACTTCCAAAATATGGCTCTAAGACACATGGTCAGAGAATTCATCTTTAGATTGTTTTCTTGTGCGCCAAATTATAGGGGAAAATGTCTTCAGTTGACTGCCCACCTTTAACTAGCTGCCTTTCCACCAAAGATTACAGTTTACTTACCAGGAACCAGTAGATGTTCATGAGCAGCAGGGCTAGCAGCAGAGCATTGAAGAAGAAGTAGAAAGGAATGTTTGGTACGGACTTCAGACTGGACACACATGTAGCGTACAGTACTTTCAAAGGGAACCAATAAAGGCGGAACAAAAACCTAAGTGAAACATCAAATACGTTTAATATACAATAATTAATCTTCAATGGCAATAAATAAACTAAAAGTAGATATAGCTGGGTGTTTTACCATGTAATACTGAAGCTGACAGAGCCCATGTTTGACAGTATATCATTGACCAGGTAATAGCCACCCCCTCGGGATTTCAGGTAGACGTTGAGTTTGGTGAACTCAAGCTGGATGTCGTTGATGTCATGAAGAAACAGCACAAGTATACCTATATTGTGGTATCTAAAGAGGAGGAGGAAAACATTTTGTATCATTAGCTAGTGACAAAAAATATGTGCATGGCTACTAAGGCATAGCTTTGTTATGATTACCACAGTGCCCCTTTCAATTTGCATTTCTTATGTTACGTATTTAATTACAGGAAGGAAACTTGCAGGATATTTTCAGCTTCATCGGGTTATCAGTTCATGTTGTATTTTTTCCTGTGAATGTGATTTATTTGAGAGCATTGTGCAGGAGACAATCACCAAAACACTTTGCAATGAGAGAGGTGCCAAAAGGCTGACATTGAGGCTGACTTTGAATCCCATCTGTTTAATACACCTGCTGAAATTTCATCCATATTTCCATGGTTTAAATTTGAATTTTGTTTGGAGGTGTGCAATATGGCAATAAGATTGTATCGTAATATGAAGCTATGATGATCTGATAATCTTGTGCTACAGTGCATTCATTTACATTTTACAAAATACCTACTTCAATAGTTTTAAATTGCATATGTCATTTTAAAATATAGAGCTCTATTAATACCTGAAGGCATAGGAGAAGCATATAAGAGCCAGTGTGATGATGTGATGCACCACCATGACAGCAGAGTCCTTCCTCCACGCGTCCATGTAGACTGTAGCATAGATGGAGTGACCGTAGAAGCTACCCTGGATCAGGTAGGCAATGGCAATGTCTATAGGCACTGACATCCCACTCTTCCAGTCTGTAGAAGCAAAGAAACAAAGCTGTTAATAGGAAAATCAATAAAACTACACTGATGATTCTCATGAGACAATAAAGGTATGATCAAGGCCTTTTACAGCCTACATTGGATATGTTTTCCATTGTTTATTAGTGTTTATACCCCAAGTACCATTTGTATAATAGCAATAACATAATTATATTCTGTCTATAGGTGGCACTGCAGTAACATGATACAGCCCATGAATGCTTTCACTTGACACTTAAACCCATACTTGAAAATAAGATCCACTGCGCTGTAGCTTTTCTGGCATGCTAACAGGCCTTTATTTTCAACCACATTAAAAATTAACCACAATGTTTATCTAAAAACACTGTATATCTTGCTGTATCAGATCAGGTGTCGGAATAGAATTAGTAGAAGAAAAGAGGTCCCACGGCATGTACACTTTCTAAATATATCTGGTGCTAAAGTGGTAGCTTAAAATGGAAATTCATTCTATTGTAGTGTTGGCTTCTGTTCTGGCATTTGTATCAGTATTTTAATTATGTCTATTATTTAAACTGGTCTTGTCTGGCTACAATATAAGTACAGTTTCTACATTATGAAATATATAAGAGCTGAAATATGTAGATAATGTACATCCACACGTCACTATTGAAAGAACATAGGAGGGAGGCGACAGGGATCAGATTTACTCTAGGAGTACTATACAGGGTCAGAAAAACAAGCACAGTACATGTAACATTTACCTCAAATACATATTGGATGCATGCATGGTTAAATGGAAACTTTCCCCTACACTGTTTGAGTAAGGTTTGTCCCTGGTGAGATGAGGTTTCTGTTGGGCCTGGTGTAATGTTTATTGATTGGTTCTTCCGTCATTAAACATTGAGAGGAAGACTGCTCAATGAGAGCTGCCAAGGCCTCGCAGGGGAAGTGGAGCCCCATTTCCCTCTTCTCTTTTCTTAAGACTCACCCTTTAATTTCAACATTCACTCTGAACCTTGGCATCAGTTCTCCCACATTACAGCTTTTTGTGATACAAATTCTTCTGACAGCTATTACAGGTGATGTGGCTATTAAAATGAGCCTGTCCTGTCAGCCAGGATGTGTTACTCCCAAAGTGATGGAAGTGGAGCCCTGACACTTCCATGTCTGATGGAAGAGGGCTATAGGCTTTAAGTGACTTTGCTGGATTATGAGTGTGGTCCCCACAGCAATGTTTCACTGCATCTACCTATCCATTAGCATTAAAGCAAAACTATTACAACACAATTCAGTTCATATACTCAAAAACGGAAATAGGTGTATATAAATATATATTTATACTATTATATATTATATATTGTCAGTATTTTATGTGAAAGATTTAAGTCTAAGGTACATAATAAATGCATTGCTCTTTTGAGCAGGACTGAAGAAGCTTTTGACCCACTGTGTCACAATAGGATTTCAACTGGTTACCTGTTAATGTAGTTAGTTCATTACAGGTAGTTAGTTCATTACAGGTAGTTAGTTCATTTAGATTATCATTACAGAGCCTTGTGAACAAAATACTAAAAACAGACCCGCAACTACTAAATTGATATGTACAGTGTCTTGCGACTTGCTAAAAGTTAAGTGCATGCTATGGAGTATAGTTGTGATGAAGGCTGTATAAATCTTACTGTGGAAAACAGAGGGCGGGTCATGGAAAAAGGAGTAGGAGCTGAAGAAGAGCAGGTAGCTGCTGTAGGACCACGACATGGTGTAGAAGACCAGCTTCCACGCACTCTCTGGCATCTTAGCAGCATCTTTGGGCATCAGCTTCCACCACTGTGCTAAAGGCTGAAGATACACAAAAACAAGGATCAGAAATGTAAGACAAAAAAAAAAAAACATTATGCCAAATCAAAATTATGGTTTAAATAATATATGGGTTTTAATAATCTAATATACTACCAACAGAATATTCCTATGGTGGGGGCTAATCATCATCATCGTGTTTTTATTTGTAGTTACTCCAAAGGTTTATCAACAACTATATTCATGATATTGACACTAACTCCATCTCATAATAAACATTTAATCAGTAACTACTGTGTATAGAAAGGTGTATGATAACCACTTTTGACTTGATGCCAGTGCTACCATCAGGGTCAGGGTGTTGAACAGATGTTAGAGCACAGTTCTATATATATAAGTTTAGTAATTCAGAAATATAAAAGAAACATT
Organism: Hypseleotris bucephala; assembly: GCA_036025885.1. Classification (NCBI taxonomy): domain Eukaryota; kingdom Metazoa; phylum Chordata; class Actinopteri; order Gobiiformes; family Eleotridae; genus Hypseleotris; species Hypseleotris bucephala. Next base: position 10,219 of record JAVQKG010189602.1, read on the forward strand.
TTTACTTCTAGTTTTAATAATACATATACAGTCTTGTGAATGAATCAGCCACTGACTGGTCACAATATGTGTTTTACTATTGCAGCTTTTACTGAGTTTGCTATGCAAGCAAAAACAGAGGAAGTTGAGGACGAGCTTTCTGACCCACTGTTGAAGCATAATAGCAGGTTCCACCCCCTCTGTGGCGTTATCTTCCTCTAACTCTCTGCAAGTACTCTGCAGAATGTCTGTCTGCTACTGTCACTTTCAAAAAATTGTGGCTCAAGTGCATCTCTAGCACTAATAAAATGCAAAGAATGTAATAAATACAGTAAAGGCACAATAAAAACACAGTGACAGTATAAATATAAATATATGATGTTAAAGCTGCACTACCTGATTTTGTGACTGTAAACACGATGTATCTAAAAAATATTTGAGTTTGAATGATACACTCGTCTTTCCTAATTCCTCTTCTTAATGACCCTCTATCACAGTCTCACACAAACTGGGAAACGCCAGGAAATATCAGAATAACATAGCACAGATCCTGAGATGGCTTTTAATTCTTGAAATAAAACATAAAAATACTGTGAATGAGCTGTGGATTTTGAAATAAAACAATACCTCCTTCACATGACTCCTCATAGATTCTAGTCCTTCAAAAATAAACAATGTTTCGACCAATCAGAGTGCTCCTGTCTTATGAAAGCGTGTGACTGGTTAAGCACTTCCGTCCCTCGCTCTAAAACAAAAACCCTTAAAATACAGCCCACAGGTGACCTCAAAGTCAAATTTTTTCTCAGATGACTTTTGTTATGCTGTACTAATGACTAAATAATTATCTTTGCCAAAATACATGGAAAATGAAATCAGGTAGTGCAGCTTTAATCTTTTTTGTCAATGTTTAAATTTCTTTGAACATCAAGTTATTTTTCTTTATTTTCTCCCTTTTTTCAAGCTGCATTCTTCTTTAGATGTAGATAAACAACTAACAGCCAGTCTAAAGGTTTGAATTAAGATGTATTTGACCCTTTTTTCACTCATTTATACAGTTTAAATGAGTACAGTGGATATGAGGCAGTCCTTTATTAAACAATGCTTCTGCCAAATTGGGAAACCAAACCCAACATATGGCCTCCTAAACAAAATGCACACACACACACACACACATGCACACACACACATGCACACACAAAGTCGAGATAAGCCAGTTTAGTGGAATGAGAGTGTGTAACTAGAGGAAGGAAAGTGAGAAGATGCCTGGGTCAGTGATATAGTACATTTCAATCAGTTGTTACCCGGCCCGCTTGTCTACAGCACATGATCCCACAAGGCTCTATGCCTGATTACATGACAAATTTATAAGAAAGTGAAGCTACAGTGAATCATGTCTCTTGTTTCTTAAACTTATCCTACTGGATTTTATTTGTCCATTTAGTCTGTTAGATAGACACAACAACAAGGAAAGGAAGTAGCTCAGGGAACACTGATGTGAGATAATTGTAACTGCTACAGACATTGTGGTCCTGTTTTGACACATGCAGCGACAGATAGTCAGGATCACATGACCCTGTGAGTGTTTTCTGATTGGTTGACAGTAGAGAAATGTGGCGCGTGCTCATGAGTAAGAGCAGTGGATCACAGGAAGACACAGTACATTCCTTCAAGTGTCTCACTTAATGCAGCTGTATCAGATCCTCTCCATCACCCCATCCTCACTGTTTCAGTCCTCTGTGTCTCCCTCCTGCCCGCAACATTTATTTATAGAAGCCAGCTGTCAGCACACAGCAAAGGCTACCCCCCAGTCATTCACCGCATCACCCCCTGACACACAAATACAAGCCTACGCACTGTACGCACTGACACACACTAAAATATGATGTGGCTCATTGGCATTACTGGAAGTGCTAATACCAGCCTGATTCTATTTAGCTTTATTACTTCAGGTCCCAACTATTCATGTGTTGGCCTCAGTAAATATTGTTCATACAAACTACTTTCTCAGTGTCCTTGCTACCATTGTGCCAACTATGTTCACTCTAACTAATCATAGTTGTTCTGGATATGCTAAAGTGTGACAGCCAAAATTAACAGCAACTGGAGGTCATTTATAGTTGAACAAGATAAGTAGCTCATTCAAAAAAGATAATTTAATATTTCATCTTGTCTCTCACAAATCTTATTTGTCCTATCAAACCTGCATTTGGCTTGGATCTTTTATACAAGCAACAGTGATCCGTCTATCCATATTCTGGTCACAACTCACAGCACACAGCAGGGACAGCATCTTTGTTTCAAATGCAGATTGTGACATTATGTAACACCCTGCCATTCTGTCTGTGCCATCACTCCACCATTTTACTGGGCACTATTCTCCCACTTCGGACTTTCATCTTTTAATTTGTTCTATGATACTACACAGACCAGCCTTAAAACATTCAGGTAATCTCTTCATTCCACATCTATAGTATACACACACCAGTACCTACAACTCTGAAGTCCTCCTAAACGTATTTATGCTGATTTAGTTCTCTCTATTATTAGTTATTACTGAGTTGTTAAGGAGAAGGAGGAGAAAAACTACCAGGAAGAAATTACAGGGCGAGTAAGTGACAGCGAGAGAGTTACATGACAAATGAGCTGTTCCCTTGGCAACCATGCAGTGATGCCGGTGGAGAGGGGCTAAAAACTCTAGTCCTCTACATGCTCATCAGCTGCATACTTTGGCTTCCTCTGTGCCCTTCCTGGAAGCAAATGATGAGAGCGGAGCTGGTGAATGGGGTAGGGCTGGCCTGTTGCATAAGAATAAACTGGAGTAGTGAGTCAGGATAGTGGCTTGTGAATAGATGTGTTCAATAAGGTCACAGTCATGTCTTTGGTTAGGTCCAGCTGATGTCATTCTATGTAATCAAATGCAATTTTATCATGTATTTTTTGGGGAATTCTCAATATGTTTTCACACCAGAGAAACTACATAATGTACAACATCTTGCCCATTTTATCAAAAAAAAAAAAATCTATCAAAAAGTAATTGCATTTTTTCACTTTTAAGTTTACTTGAGCAATTGCAGTTGGCGGCCAAAACCTTTAAAAACTTCTGATTTCCTTTGTTACTAAATGACAGTGTCGTGGATGCAATTATTCACTCAACACACTTCCTAAGCTCCCACTTGGAATAATCCAATTAAATAAGAGTAGTGTTTGTCACCTTGATGACAAAAACTAATGAGACAATACCTGAATAGTGAATATGTCTTCACACCTACTGCTGGTCCAGTGCATTTCCATAGACCCACTATTGTTGGGTCTACATTAACATACCATATGGTCAGGCCTGTTGTTTATGTTCTTTCTGTAGAAATGGCCGAGCACATTTTCTCCATTATTTGTCAGATTTATAGTAAACAAAGGCTGCTATTCTTCCTAAATTTGCTTTGTACTTATGAAGTTGTTTGCCCCAGTACCAGCTGTGGCTCACGCAGACAAAAGACATGAATGACTTGCTAGAGCATGCTCCTTTGTTTGTGTTAGCAGAATTAGTGGTTATTAACCATCAAACAGCAATTACACTGACAAGGGTGAATACAGAAGACCCATCACAAAGAGTATTTGACTGATGACTTCCTCAACAGTAAAGTTTGTCTTCACAACATGTGGTAGGTGGCAGAAATATTGGTCATGAAAGCTATTTTAGAACTATTAATGCAAATGGCAATATGAAGTAAAATCGGCCAAAAACCTATAGAGTATGCCAAAGGCTAAAGGCAAAGTGTTAAGAGCCTAGTAGTGCAGAGTATTTTGCAATAACAAATCAAACTTGCAACGGGTGAATTAGCCAAATGAATGTCAAAATAAATTATCCAAGATCAATGAAAGGATTTGGTGCACATACAAACTCTACTGTGCATGTGGCTATACCCATAGATCTCTTTTGGCTAATGCAATATTATGTCTGTCACTGTGCTTGAAGCGATACAATGCCAGTTGATTAGATTTGCCTATGACTTCATTCAAAGTTGATTTGAAAGGTAAAACAGTTTATAAGTCTTCAGTGAGACTCATTTCCAAGAAGGCACAAGAGATGACAGAATTATACCATGCTGTAATAAAGCATACAGTATCTCAAGTGGCTTTAACCCTAACACTAACATACAGTATTTGTATTGACACAAACAACCAGCATAGCTTCATTGGGCTCAAGCCTATTTATAGTCTTGTTTCACTTCTGTATTTGTTCAGCCTAAATTAAATGTGTGTGTCCTTTTGTGAAGAGCAAAAGAGAGTGGCCTAGATGCACCTGTTTGAAGAAGGGCTATGCATGTAATATTTTATTTTTACATTACATGTTGATATTGTGGTCTTCTCTAAAAGTAGCAAGTGTCAAGCTGCTAGAATCTCAAGCAGACAGCTACAAGACATATGGTTGCCATTTATAATGTACTGTAGCATCGATGCCAATGGCAACACAGAAAAAGCGAGGACTCTGTGTGTCTGGTTCGACAGCAGCAGTTTAGAAGTTCATAATTATCCACCCACGGAAAGCTAAAGCTGGCTGGCACACTCGGAGCAAACAACTTCAGAATATAAGAGCAAAGTGAATACAGATTTGAACTGTGTGAAAACACTTGTGTTGCTGTACGTATGTCTAATGAATAATGTTTTGTACATGAACAAAAGTGGAAAATAAACAGCAATGTCAAAAACAGAAAGCACTTTGACCAGCAAAGGCATTTGAAATTGATTAAGAACTTAAGTTACTACACTCACTGGCCACTTTAATAGATACACCTTGTCCCTAACGAAGTGTCATAGTTCTATTGAACTGTAGTCACTTAAATCACCTTTCCTCTTCATTCTGATGCTTGGTTTAAACTTCAGCCGGGTTATCTTCAACTCGTGTGTGACAAAATCCACTGGATTACAAATACAGATTAGCAATTTGAGCTCACAAGCAGGTCAGGTCTACCTAATAAAGTGGCTGTTCAGTGAAGTGGTGAGTTCTACATTTTTGTAAAAAATTATTATATATAGTACTGAACAGGAATAAAATCTTTTAGCCACATAAGACCTGCTAATTTCATTACTACATACAGCCAAGACCACATAAACATCAACAGTATTAAATAACATCTGCATGAGTAGAATAAGCCTGTGTATTGATTCTGACCTGCATTAAAAGTGAATACAAGTGAAGGTTGTACTGCAATATGTAACTCAAAGTGTATGATATTGCAATACTAATGGCCTGTAGTAATTGAATTTCCCTGAAGGATGTTGACACTGTTCGCCTCCTCTGCTGTAGGAAGTGTAAAACAGTGGAGACGGTGTTGTAGTGGTGTCTATAGTCAGTCATTTTGAGAACAAGCTCTGCACTGCAAGATGTCAGAGGTCCCACTTTCAAACCTCAGCGTTATAAACAAGTCGTGTGTGGCTACAGGATAGAAAGTGAATAAGAGAAAATATGAGGATTATACTTTATTAGGTGAACTTTGACATTTAGAATGATGGTCTTGAAACTGTAAATAGTGGCTAAAATATAAACAGGGTAACCTACGGTAGATGCTTACCCATTCATATTTAGGTTGCAAAGATATGACACTACCAACAAGCAAAAATAAAAAAGACAATGGGGGTTATTTACTAACACAGACGCTAAATTGCTAACGCAATTAGAAATTTACCGTGTGCTATTTGTGGGCGTGTTGCGTGTGATTTACTAAGAGAACTGCGCAAACAATTAGACG
>JAVQKG010189686.1:0-12435 GCA_036025885.1 Hypseleotris bucephala
GAAAACTAAAAATAATTTAGTTGAAAACTACAGAAAACATGGGAATAAGTTTTTTCAAATTAAAGGCCTTTTAAACCATAAGGCAAAATGTAGCTTAATCAGCATAGGTTTACAATGGCTTACTCTTGGTGTGTTTTTTTAGGAGAATTTGTAACTCAAAATTGGTGTTAAAAATTAAGTAAATGGTTGTCTATCAGCGTATGTCATGCAACTAACTGGCCATTGTCAAGGCAGTACCCCATAGTTGCCGGTATAGGCTCCAATTGAGATTGCATTGTCATTATTTTTATTCCCACAAGAAAAGCAATGTTTGGGATAATTTACAAGCTCATACTATTTAAAGTTAAGGCAAGGTTGCACTCAACAGTAATAAAAATATAATAATAAAAGAGTGTAAGAAGTACCACTGTAAAGCGTCACTTGGCAACAGAAATATATTTGACAGTCAATTACGTATGACATTTTAAAGACTATTTAAAGACTATTAGCCTGGTCAGCCACTCCAAATTAGATCTAGAGCTATTTTTAGATGTTGCAGGTGACTGGAGCTTTTTATAACAACTATGGGCTGTAAGGCCAATTCATACTCCACAAGAAGCGAGAATTTTTTCTCGCTGGGGAGATTGCCCTGGTAACTATTTCGGCAGTTTTTGCGGCTTGTTCTCGACACACCAGCTGAACAGAACTTTTTTTTGGCAGGGTGTCCAAGAAATATTGTGTGACTGGTCAGAAATGTGGATGTTGACGTGATGTTTTTTGCCAGTGCTGTAGTTTGTACAGTAGCGACATGGATGTATTAGCAGCAGAGGCAGTGAGAGAGTAGGAGCATAGTGGCTCGCACATGAAAACACACTAACTTGTTTGTTTCACAAATCGGACTAAGCTAAGCATCATCTAATTTTTTCTAGTTTTAGTTGACTACATGTCATGTAAATTTAGTTGACAAACTATAATGAATTTAGTCAAGCGAGTTATAATTTTGATGTATTTTGTAAACAAATGTTTTATTGAACTTGTCTGCTTTAAAGACTCTAGTACCACTCACACAAGTTTGAGGTTATTTGTCACCAGCATAAAACTTGACAGATTGCGGCTGGCACTGAAGAAAGAGACACTTGAAGCCCCAGTTAAAAAGTATTAACATGATCCTAACTCCACTTATCCTGTCTGTTTATTTTTGTTTAGTTTAAAGAATTAAGAGAAAAGTCCATGATGACAGCAACAATGCAACTTTTGAGAAACTGCATGACTGACCATACCTTCGCTATTCTTGACCCGCCCCAAACTCTTCACAAATAAAATAAAAATTTCTTGACTCGACAACTCGTGCACCACTATTAGAGACGACACCGCAACTTTCCTGATGACGTAGCTGCCAGGTTGTCAGGTGTGTTGGTAAGGTTATTTGGCGTGCGCGCACACTTCCAGTCGCAGCAGACGCAAAGAGGTCTCTTCCTCTGAGATCCACCCTTGAGGCAGTTTTGCAAAGAGAATGGACTTGTCAGAGATCTAGTTTGGCCAGTTCTATTGATGCAGAGTGAATGCAACTAACTGGCTCATACAATTTTAGTCAACTAAGACCACATTGACTATGTGGCATACAGTATAGAGTCTTTTTAAAGAAATACCCTATACTTCTATTGTGTATCAATTATAGGTATGTGTACTTTCTTAAATATGGCCTGTATTCTCGCTAAGTGTAGACACAACCATCAATTCATGAAATGGTGACCCAAATACAATGTACAATGGTCTACCCTAGGGCTCTGCCTCACTTTATGGCAAACACTAATCTAAATGAGTATTTTCTTAGACACCTGAATACTACAGGGGGCCATTTAAAGTATACATAGACAATAAGGGTAGTGCCTTTTGTAAACTCCATCACTGAAATGTGTTTTCAACTAGTGTCAAGTGAAGCTTAACAGAAAACACCGAAGTGCAGCCTTTTTCAGCATTCAAAAGCCCACCTATTACCTTAAGTCAGAGGGTTATAAACAGTCATGTGCAAAAGTATTTCCCCCCTTCCTGATTTTGTCTTCTTTTGCATGTTTGTCCCACTTAAATGTTTTAGATCACCATAAAACTGTAAACATTAGACAAAGACAATATAAGTAAACACAAAATACAGTTTTTAAATGAAGGTCTTTGTTATTGAGGGAAAAAGAAGACCAAACGTACAAAACTCTGTATGAAAAAGTATTTGCCCCCTAAATCATGCCACTGCATTTCAATGGGATTCAGGTCAGAACATTGACTACTGCAAAGTCTTAAATTTGACTTTCAAAGGTAGATTTCCTGCTGTGTTTTGGATTTTTGTCCTGCTACAGAGCCCAGGTGCCCTCTAGCTTGAGGTCACAAACAGATGGTTGGACATTGTCGCTAAGAATTTTTGGGTAAACATCAGAATTCATGGTTCCATTTACCACAGCAAATCTTCCAGCTCCTGAGGAAGCAAATCAGCCCCATACCATCACACTAAAACCACCAGATTTTTTTGTTGGTATGGTGCGCTTTTCTGAAATGCTGTGTTACTTTTACACCAGACATGTACCTTCCAAAAAGTTCAACTTTTGTCTCTTTTGTCCACAGAATATTCTCCCAAATGTCTTGGGGATCATCCAGATTTTTTTTGGCAAAACTGACTCGAGCTTTTATGTACATTGTGCTCAGTAGTGGTTTTCACCTCGGAACTCTGACATGGAGGCCATTTTCGCCCCGTCTCTATCTTATTGTAAAGTCATGAACACTGACCTTAACTGAGTCCAGTGAGTCTGCAGGTCTTTGGGTGTTGTTCTGGGGGCTTTTGTGACCTCTCGGATGAGTTTTAGCTGTGCTTTTGGGGTAATTTTGCTAGGCGGACCTCTCCCCCTATTACTTTACATTGTCAGGCAGGCTCTATTTAAGTGATTTCTTGATTGAGAATTTGTGTGGCAGTAATCAGGCATGGGTTTGGCTAAGGAAAATTTAACTCAGCTGCCCAAATATGTGATAAACCATTGTTAATTCATGTTTTAACAGAGGGGGCAAATACTTTTTCACACAGGGTTTTGTACGTTTGGGCTTCTTTTTCCTCAATAACAAAGACCTTCATTTAAAAACTGCTTTTGTGTTTACTTATATTGTCTTTGTCTAATGTTTACAGTTTTTTGGTGATCTGAAACATTTTAGTGGGACAAACATGCAAAAGAATAAGAAATCAGGAAGGGGGCAAATACTTTTGCACATGACTGTATGTGTATTCCCAACTGGATTTCTCCAGTACACACAGAGCCTGGCTTCTGGCTTCCTGGCTTTACTGTTTGTAAATTATTTAGAATTGGAATGGCTTGGAACTGGACAATATTTGTGGACAATTTCTATATGGCACATTTAAGTAGTTTAGTCCTTGGTTCAGCCCTGCTTTTGTCCTGGTTTAGACCTTTTTTATTATAAAAAGTTTAGTCCTTGTTCAGACCTGTAATCGAAGTTTACATAATTACATGGTTTATCCTAGCATAGTTCTGGTTGTTTCGCCATAATTTAGACCTGGTTTAAACTAGTTTTTACCTTCTTCAGTCCTGGTTCATCCTACTTTAGAACTGACTCATTTTTGGTTTACACCTACTTTTGGCTTAATCCTAGTTTACAACTGGTTCAGACTGGGTTTTGTGAGATTTTAGATGTACTTGTGACTTAGAGGCTTAGGAATATTCAACGGGGAAGGGAGTCACATTAAAATAGGCCTAACAAAGCCGCTGCATTTCCACAAGTTTCATAAGCTGATAATAGGCACAGCTCACTTTGCAGGTACTGTACATGCTGTCATTTCAGTCTCACAGGTGTCACTTTCCTCTTTATGACACAAATACAGAAAAAATAGCTGCACCCAACTGCAGACAAAGTAATGACTTTTCCAAAGTAAGTATAAAAAGAGACAGATTATGACAATTATCACATTAAACCACAAATCTTAAAGAGACAAACATACAGTGCTGTAGTCAACCAAAGAAGTGGTGCCCAGCAGAACAATTAATTGACTAAAGCAATATTGTGAAGGGAAGGATATTGGCAGAGTGAAACACAAACAAGTGACAGAAAATTCATTTTAACATATTATATATATATTTTAACCTAAAAACTGACCTAATAAATACTACTGTTATCTTGAATAACATAAAATAAAAACTAAAGTTATTTAAGTTGAATTAGACCAGCTTTATTGATGCAAAGTGAATTTAACTAAACAAAAAGAAACATGTCAAAACCATGTTTCATTCACTCTTGTTTGAGTATTGCACTAAGCTGAGACATTGATCTTCTCAAGAGCTTACATGTTTGGAGTCACTTTTCAAAATAAACCCCCACCTTGCTACTGTTTTGTTTTTATTATCTGTAGAAGTGAAGTGAGTGTACTTAAAGAGACATGCAATTAATTAATTGTTCTAAAAAATGTAAATACATACAAAATTGTTTTAAGTTATAAATTGTGAAATCAAGAGAGAGGAAATTAACTACTAAAAAACTGTACCCCACCTAAGACCCATATTCACCTCCTAGGCTCCTGTCATCCACATCACAAGTGCTAATATGCATAAGAAGAAAAATGACGTCATAATTTTATATTTCCACTGGAATAGCAATACTGAATCTGATTTACAGGCTTGAATGTCACATGTAAGATTGATACGACTAGTTGGCCATTATCAAGACTGTACCCTGACTAAGGCCCATAGTCGCTAGGTAAGTAGAAAGGTCCAAGAAAATCACATGGAAGTAATGACTTATCCCAGATGATTATATAAAAAGATCATGACAATGTAAAAACTATTCACATATACATATATACATACTACAGATCTTGAAGCATAAATCAGCTGTGTTCTGCTTGAACGTCACAAGTGAAGATTGATACGACTCGACGCACTGCTAATAAACGAAATTTATTAGCAGTGCATAGCCATGACTTGATTAGCTTAATTAATACGAGAGTGAGAAGAAGGAGGAGAGGGAAAGTGAGCTGGCCAGACCACTGTAGTGTGTTGTGCCCTAGATTTAATGTTTATGCAAAAATAAATCATCTTCTCGATAGCGTTAGTGTCGGTTTAATCAATGTAATAATCTAACTTTAGAGAGAGAGAGTGAATTAGCACCTTGGGCAAAAGCGTTTCTTCAATCTCAAAATTACCCACATTTGAGTCCCAACCTACAAGTTGAGAATCACTTGTCCTTTTCATAAAATTAGTATATCCAATATATCTATATGTCAGATGCATGCAGACTACATTTTTAAAAATATACTGTGTGTTCAAGCTAAATTGATTATTTTATGTAAATCCAAGCAGATATTAACTTTACCAAACCTCGGCATAAATCCAGATTTAAAGGTACAATCAGGACTAAAAACATGACTAAATCGAGACTAAAACATTAATAAACGTGTAATAGATCAAGACTAATCTGAAAACTGAATCAGAACAAAATAAGGCCTTTTTTAATATATTTTTAATTTTGCAACTTATATTATATTTTGTTTGCTGATATTACAATCAATCTGTCAAAATACAGTATTGTGTAGCTTATTAGTAATAGTAAACTAGTAATAGTATTAACCCACTAAGTGAGAGAGAATTGGCACTATGGTTAAAAGTTAAAGTTTTCCTTCAGCTCCAGTTCAGATCATAATCCCAGTCTCCACAGCAGCAGATCTCACTGTTCTAGGCTAAGACTGTGTGTGGGATGAGAACATGTGGATACTCTTCAGTCAGAGCTGCTCAGATAGTCACTGGAAGCTTTTGAATTGGTGCAGCCTGATATAACTATGCTGTGTAATTCAATAGAAACAGTTAGATAAAGACTGTGGTCTTCCACAAACCAGTAAGTGTTTTTCAAGCATTAAACATACTGTAGAAGCGGTCCACCATTCAAATACTAGCTTTTTATACTGTTGAATAAAAGGTATTTTTACATCTGCTCCTACATTACACCAGATTTTTTTTGTGATGTTCTGTTTTGATAATCATTTTCATCTTAATTACCTTCATTTTGATAAATAATCAAGGTAATTAAATTATGAGGTTCCAGTGAAGTCTAAGAAGTGTTTTCACATGTAAGCTCAAAACAAATTCTTTCAATGCAAGGAAGCACTTTTGAAAACAAGTGGTCCATAATGATGATGGGATCAGATAGAGACTTCCAAGGGCCTTATTTACCGTGTACAACAAGTTTTATCCTTGCGAGATTAAAAGTTCAAATTGTACAGAACACTGTATCTTCAGAGTTGAATCTGTAGTTCAACTCAACAGACGAAAAAAAAGCCTTTTAGCAACATGGTAACACAACATGTGTAGAACTTAGCTAAGTGGTAAACGTATCAATGTGGAGTTCAACTCTTGATGAAAAGGTGCCAAACCAGTGCTTCAATAAACTATTTTTTCCCACTGGCAATAACAATTGTCAAACAAGTAGGCCAGCACAATCTACAAATGAAGCCTCCCTTTTGTGGACAACTGTTGACAGAAACAGTTTTTAACCTCACAACTCTTTGCTTTTGAGTCCAAATCCACCTGCTAAAATGTGCCCAATCAGTTTACAGTATATCTAAGCTAGATGCTGACCCGTATATGCCCTGGCCTAAACTTCATCATTTTTGCCCTCAGACCTGACGCTCACTGGACATTTTCTTACCAACCTCTGTAAGCTCAAGACAAGTTTATATGTACAAATTCCAATTAGGTAATGTATTTCTGAAAACTCACCACGGTTCACCCATCACTAAACACCATGCTCAAAGTCACATTATATTTTTATTTTGTTTTAGCTTAACTAAGGTTTGTCTTTACCGTAGAATATGAATCACTGAATCCATTGGCTTCATACATCATGGTGATTTGCTTTTGGAGCTCACAAGTAGTGAATAAGTCTACCTAATAAAGTGGCTGGTGACTGTATATTGTATTCCACAGTTATAAGTTACCTTGTGTTTTCTATTCTAAATCTCCTGTGTCAGGTAAATTGAGCAAGCGCTTGGCCCTTAATGTTTTTTATCACAAACCACAATATTATGCAGAAGATCATTTACATAATTTTGCCCAAATCACCATAGCCAGCGTTTAATGAAAGTCCCTCTGATCTCTGCAAGACAAACAGAAGTGTGCTGCATACCGTAAAAGGCCAGTTTCCCCGTGGCTGTGTTTTTGCCCATCTTGTTTTCAGCCACACACTCGTAGCCCCCGGTGTCATCCTGTTGGAAGCTGGGGATCTCCAGGACCGCATTGGAGTACTTCATTTTGACTTTGCTCGGAAAAGGAACACCGTTCGCCCTTTTCCACGTGATCTCTGGGACAGGACTTAAGAAAAAAATATTACAAATGTTAGGAGCAGCGCTGAGGTCAAAGGGGTCTAAATACGTGTTTTGTATATTGATAGAACCAATATCCAGACAGAAATTTCAATATGTTAGACAAATTCATTTAAAGACTGGATATTGACAAAACCAAGCCAAAAGCAGGTCCAGATCAAGACAAGAACTAAACTGTAAACCAAACAGTAAACAAGGTCTGGACAAAGAATTGACATAGCAAAAACAATATTTCTAGAGGTGAAATGTTTTAGGGACCCAACTAAAAGCTTTGCCGACCCACTTTAGGGTCCTGACCTAGACTATACATGAGGAGATGTCAAGGTACAAAGTTTTTTTTTTCACATTCTCAGTCGCCCTAAAAAAAAAACTATTTTTTGATCTCAATCTTTCTTAAACTCTGTGTACCGCCCTGTTTTCAGAGGTGCTCAAATCAAAGCAAATTACTTTAAAAATGGTAACAGAATGGCTCCAGGTGTTTCTCTAATCCTTCAAAAACCCCATTCACTACATTGATTTATTTTTTGAGAGCATTGCCAATCCTTTGTTACAAAAAGCAGCTTCAACTGGTTTACACAGCACAGGAAAATAATTGCTTAGTAGGTTGCAGCACCACAATATAGAAATTGAGACATTCCTTGCCAGCAAAGTAAAAAAAAAAAAAAGTATGCTCGAAGAAATCGAGCTTACTTACTTTCCAAGGGCAAAACACTCAAGCGTAACTGTTGATCCTTTTGCCGCGGATACATTGTCTGGGAAATTAACTTCTATTTTCGGCTCATATTCACCCATCACTCCTGCAAAAAAATAAAACAAGAACTTGACAAAAACTTGCTCAGTCTTGTACATTATTCATTACTTACAAGCAACATACTAAGGCTTGTTGCATTATGGACCAAAACAATAGCACAGTCAAAACTAACTAGGCTAGGGGAATAAAATAGGCATGAGTTTACAATCTCTAATGGGCAAAAAATACAAAGTAAGAGTTTTGCTTAAATGTGTAGTCACCCGAGAGTACTGGGTGGGTACATCATTTAAAATATTATAGTTCTTAGTATTTTTCGAGTGGGCGGTTCAAAAAGTGTATTTGTATTAGGGCTGCACAATATGATGAAAAATATTAAAGACTGGAAAATGCAATGTTATTGGATTTTATCAGATAGAAATGACTTAAAAAAATAATTGTAGACTTAAGCTAATAACCTTATGACCTATATTTTTCAGTCACAGATTTTCTCTGGGTTATCTTGATTTAGATTTAATTTAACCCCAATTCTGACCAGTGAGTTGTGTACCTCGTCGTAGATTCAAATTTAATAAAACATTGAAGCATTTCTCCCAAAAACATGCCAAAAGTCAGTACAGTTATTAAAATTTGTCATGTTTTTTTCTAATATTATGGGCCTAGGGAAGACAGATGTGAAAGTGATGCAACAGGATTCAGACGTGCATCAACATGGACAGTACACTGAGTAGAAGCTAACTGGTTAAGCCAACACTCAATGTAATGCTCCAGTAACATACGGCTTATGGTTTATTCATTTCCAAGGCAATCTTTATTCAGTCCTTCTATGAAAGCGTAACAACAGGGCACACAGAGACGTAGCCTGGGAATTCAAGTGAAAGCAAAAGGGAAAGCTTTTAAAGGAAATTCAAAGAACGCCGAGTCAGCAAAGACGAGATTTGGACGGTCTTTGTTTGCTGGCCTACATTTAAGCATAATTGTTTGCTTACAGGAAGGCATTAGCATTGTGTTGACCAAGGCAGCGCAGGGCCATGGCTCTGGCGACAATCTGATAAAACGGGTGCCCAACCTAAATTCTATCCTGATGTCAAAACAACTTGAACTTTAGCTGTTTTTACAAAATACAAAAATGGCACAAGACAGCAAGGTTAATTTATGTTTGGTGCTTTGTGCTTTGTTTTTTGTTTTTTTTTGATAAATAATGACAACTACCAAATTTAAGTTTGCTTTCTTATCTTTCTGTCTCTTTTGTCAGTCTAATGTTCTCAAGTGATGTACACTATCTTAAATCTACAAATGTTTCCCCTGTTACAATAAAAACAACACTTGATTCCATGATTATTGTAATTATTTTGTTAATCGCTATTACTGTGTCCAGGATACTTATTATGTAAAATTGTAATCACATGTCTACGTTTGTTCCAATGAATGGGAGCTCACACAGATGAGCTATTAAGAAAACTTACCATCCGTCCTGAGGATCAAGGACGTGGGTGAACTCTGAACTTTGCCCTTTGTGACACTGTTCATGACCACACAAGTGTAGTTACCCACGTCAGAGGGCTCCACCTTCGCAATATAAAGGTTTCCTGTTTGTTGAGACACAAATCGACGATTGTCTTGCTGAACGAAGTATGGGTACTCGTTAAATATCCATGCATAAGTAAGATCTGGGAAACAAATACAGCAAAGTGTCATCAGTAAAAAGATGTATATTTTAAAAATAATACAAGCTAGGTCTCAATATTATACATATCTCAGTTGAGCTATTATCTTTTTTAAGTTAATATCATACAATAAAATGAACACAATTTTTACACAAAACGTTAATTATTAAAACACTAGGCAGCATGTACTTTGAATTATAAATTTTCACAAATACAATGTGAAAAAGTGTCAAAAAATGTGAAAAGATTATATGTTTTTTCTCATCATCTTTGCTTGTTATTATAATTGTAGAATCAGAGCTCTATATTTAGAAAAGGGTGATTGAGTCGTGAATTTAGCCTGGCTTTGATTGAAGAAATGAAAATTAGCACAGAGCGATACAGCTTGGTATTTTTAAGTCAGTCTACAAAATGACAACATTCAAAATTCAAAGAGCAGATTTTATTATATATTTTATACAGCTCTAAAATCTATAAAATTATATAGAAAAGTTAACTGTTGTTTGAGTAACTACATACGCATCGCTATTATATAAGTGCATATGGATTTACCTCCTGAGGAAGTGGGGGTCCCACACAGCAGCACCACTCCTTGTCCCTCTCTCACAGACACTGCACTTCGGGTGTGCACTTTAAAATGATCCAAGTCTGCAGCACAGAAAGAGGACACATCACTGAGGGGTGCACACATCTGAGTGGGGTACGGCTGAGTAAAAGCTTTCAGCACAAATACACTGACACTAGGGCCATATAAGCTAATAGAACTGCACTTGCAATGCCCTGGAGAGCCAGCTCCTGACACCAAGGGCTTTTACAATGAAATTTATATAAGCCCAATACAAATGTTAAAGTTAAAAACTAAGACTAAAAAAGGTCGAAACCAGGTGTAAACCGGGACTAAACCTGCAATAAACCTGGACTAAATCATGACCAAACTAGAAAAATAGAGCTGCCCCTGCAATGCCCCAGGTCCATATTGGGACTAAACCGTAACAACAATGACTAAATTAAGAAAAGAACATAACTAAATCAGGACGAAACCTGTACTAAAGAAGGACTTTACTTGGGTTAAACAAGCCTAAACTAAAGCAGGACTAAACCAGGTCTAAATCTATGCTAAACCAGGACTAAAACCTGACAAAACCAGGACTAAACAAGGACTAAAATTAGTGTAAACCAGGACTAAAACAGGACTAAATTGTGCCTAAAACATGACTCAATTTAAACCCCAAACACAAATGTCATCTTGCAGGTTTACAGCGTCACAAGTTTAGAATAAATCTCAGAATTGAATAAACTGTAAAAACCAGTTTGTGTTGTGTATAAATAATGCATAAAGGTCTTGATATAACAGTGTGCGTTTGTGATACGATCTGATGTTTGGAAAAAGGGGCATATTCACACATCTCCCTGCTGCCTGGAATACAGATGTATACTGGGAATAAATACTCAATTTATTCACCTGGCAACATCCACATTTATCTAAGTTTTGACCCTACGAGATCCAGAGAACTGTATTTTGAGATAAAGAGAACTGAAAAGCTATATACCCCGTATGAAACCACTGTACAATCTGGTAGAAATAAAGATGATGTTATTGGTAAAGGTGAGTTTTTGTTGTTGTTGAATAAATGAAGGCTCTGGTTGACAGAAATAATTTGCAATTTACTAAAAATGTCTAAATGGCTTTAACCTATTGCATATACAGTATTTTATCATGGTATCTTTTCCTTTCCTTTTGGCTTGTCCCTACAGGGGCTACTAAAGCAAATCATCTGCCTGATTTGCATATTGATTTGTCCTCATTGATGCAATCTCATTGCATTTATCTAAGCTTGGGGCTGGTTATTATTGCATTTATGTACATTTACAGGATATAAATAAGGACTTGATAGGAACTGACATTTATCATTACTACTAGAATGTTTAACCTAGAAATCTCAGTAAAATATCAGTTAAATATGGAAAGAACAAGTTGCTTTAGGAATGATATGACCAGAGAAGCCAAAGCCATAATGTTTTTACAACCTAAAAATGTTATGATATGAAGAATAGCCAAATAAGCACATTTTATGCAATATTAGGGGATACTCTCATGCTGTGCAGTTTGAGCAGTGCTTATTTAAAACAGTGCTGCCTCACATGAATGAACTCTCTCCAGTAACAATGGTAAATAACTGATTGATTAAAGCTCAACACAATATATGGGCTCATGACACAGGATAATAAAACCGGGTCAGAGAAGGTCACGGCAACATCAGCAGTTGTCAGGTATTGGCAGGTTACTGGTACAAGCCCGTATTTTAATATGCATCTAAACTTAGGAAGTTCATAGCTAAAAATGAATGTGATTTCTGAATACTCTATTACGTAATCTTCCCTTTTCAAACAACATATTGCAACACTGTAGACTAACCAAATCAACTTAGTAAATTATTAAGGGAAATTGCTTTGTTATAGGACATAGTAGCTCACTTGCAAAATCACTGTAGCAAAAAACAAAAAAATGCTAAATAATAATAGGTGTAAGAAAAGTAGAGGAAAAAGCCAAAGTCTGCAATAAAGCCCAAATTTTAAAACATAAAAAACAAAAGATTAAGTACTTTTTATTGACCAACCTTTAGTGATTACTGTACTGTTTTGTCATTCTATTGTGAAATGTACACATTGCTGAAGTGAAT